>CABFOS010002000.1:9846-20175 GCA_900660315.1 Diretmoides pauciradiatus | reverse complement strand
ACTTATATATATATATATATTTATATATCATTTAAAATATATATATATACACACCAAACACACTGTTTAAGAACAATAAGATCATACAAAACAATATGTACATGTGAAAATGTTCATATTTTGCCATTTTACAAATTTAAAGTCCTGCTGAAGTAGATCAATCATAGCAAGGGACAAGCCTCACCCTCATCAGTATAAAAGTGATTTTAATTATTTAAATTAATATTAAATTCACTTTAATTTGATGTTATATTGAAGAGAGAAGACATAGTAATGTTATATTTTTAAATGACATATTTATTTGTTGTTATAGTAATTTTATGACTGATTATTTCTTGGGGACACGAAAGGCACCGACTCCAAGGAATGACACTACTACTACTGCTACTACTACCACTACTACTGCTAGTACTACTACGCTACTACTGCTACTACTACCACTAATACTACTAGGTTACGGTTAGGGTGCGGGTCTACTTACCTGTACCCATGGACGATGATCTTGGTCGGGAGGGAGGAGTTGAAGAGCGAGGGCTGCTGTGAGTCGGTTAGAGACTCCTGGCCGAACCTGTGCGCACAGTCCACATTGCTCCTGGTCAGCAGCAGGTACCGGACCTGCAGCTTGGCCCCCTGCTGCCGGTACTCCAGCCAGGTGGTGTTGTTCAAGTCCGCGCACTCATTTTGACTCTCTTCCTCCACGCCTGCTGCTGGACCGGGGAGATGTTTGACTTTAACCTAACCTGAACGCTGCATTTTAGTTTTGTGCGTCACACAACGCCTCCTCTCTCATGCCATTGACAGTGAATGCACCATACCAGCCTTCATGCACACTGCTTACACATCTGAAATGGATTTGATTTTGAATTAGAAAAAGGTCTGGTATTATAGTTACTGACCACTGCCAGTGAGATGGCCGGACAGTTGTTATCCCCAGGCCATCAGACTACTAAACAGTAGTACTTAGTGTTTGTGTGTGTGACACTATTTATTTCTGATGTTTATTTAGGATGTTTTTATTAGAATGTTAGTTTTACATTGCAAATTATTTATTTTTTATATTTTTATCTGAGGGCTTCTTCTTCTTCTTCTTCTTCTTCTGAGGGCTGAGAAGGTGCCTGGCAAAATGCATTTCATTGCACTGACTGTACACTGTACTTTTTATGTATATGACGAAATAAACTAAACTACATATACATGGCACATGGCATTTTATTTTAAATTGTACTGAGAATCCCATCTCCTGTCCGTTTTACTGTCTTTTGGGGGGATTACATGGCTTCCCACTCTTATTATGGGTTTAACAAACAATCAAAATAGTGACCATTTATTCTATCAACCCTTATTCAACCAACCACGTTATACATACTAAGGGTAGTTATATTTGACTGAAAGTGCATTCTGACTTATGAGGTACACTGATCTCAGATATTGTGCAGGACCCAAGTTGGTGATGTCATGCTTTGGTGTTTACTTGAAAGATATAAATACAGGGGAATATCTGCAACATTATGAAGCCCTATATAAACAATATATCATATATATACTCACCAAGTCAAATGACACCCAAAGCTGGGATAGTGAGGTCATCAGATCCCCATTTGTGATTCTCAATGGATATTTTTATTGTCATAGATGTTGTCAGTCAATGTGTAGGAGCTATTTAAGTATTTGCTGGACTATTTGTTTGGTTTATTATTATGAGTCATTTTGTGTTGGTTATTTGTTTTGCTGACCCTAGGGGCGCAAGGTATGACATAGGTAGGCAGTAGTTAGTGCAGGTGTGGCACTGGGAGGGAATGTGGGGTTTTACCAGAGCAAGAGAGAGAGGCAGCAGGAGGACTGAACCCAGTGTGTTTGCTGAATTTCCTAGTTAAATAGTTAGTCCTAACAAGTTACCATTGCACATAAAAAGCACAGGGAACCAACATTCTTTTAAAAAGAAAGTCAAAACCTGGCTTACGGAACACTTAAATATTTAAGAATGTTGCCTACTACTAATCAATAAGTGTGATTCTCAGTGTTGCTGTTGTCTTGGCTCCTGATTTCCCTTTGCTCTTTTCTCAGCTGTAATGTTGTCAAAATTTGTAAATTTTATTTCTCATTGCTATTAATTTGTGGTCTGTGGCACTCTGTGCTATTTGTCTGAGTCTGCCTGTCCATTCAGACTTACGCCATCTTCGCTGCCATAAGATCAAGGACCACAATGGAAATAAGTCTGTGACTTTATTGTGCCATCCTTGTCAATTTTTAAAGCTGTGATGTATTCTTGTATTATTGCTTTTTCTATTGTCGAATAAAATAAAATCAAATCAAATTATTGCACACTTAAACAACAGAGCTGAATTTCTTCACTCTCCTTCACCCAGACTTTTACTTTGTATGCAAACTCAGCTATTGCAAAGTAAATAAAAACCAAAGATGATTACAGGAGAAAATAAATGATCAGGCTACTTACCAACCACCACAGGTGTGATGCAGATCACCAGAATGCTGAGGAGGATCGTTTTGGGTTCCCAAGGCATTATCCTGTAGTAACACAGTGGTGACTAGGGGAGTGTTGCTGCTGGGAAGCTTTAGCGTTTAGCAATGCTCAGCTTTACTGCTTAACTCCGGATTGGTGGATGGAGCTCAACTCTTGGCTTGGGAAAATCCCAGCTCTGTGGAGCGCTGTACCTCTGGAACGCCTATTCAGTCCTACGCTGGCAAACAGTAGCCACTAACAAGTTAGGAATCCATATTAACCAGTTAAAGTCCAAAGGGTCCAGAGGGTTATTTATCAAAGGTTTGCTGTAACATATGTTTCTAATGATGTTTCCTGTCTCGTAAAGCTACAGTTTAAGCCTCAACATGCCCACAAAAGAAGTCAGCCATCGTGGAGTTATTCCCAGACTGAGACTGTACAGGGCAGACGAGTTGTTGAAGCTCTTATTATGGATGTGAATCCATGACCTCATTGTTATTCAATGGCTGTTTGTTTTAAATGCTGGACTCTGGCCTGTGTGTGTGTGTGTGTGTGTGTGAGAGAGAGAGAGAGAGGTCTACAGATCAATTGTCAGCTGATTGAATTTTCCACTATCAGTCCTTTCTTATATTGAAGTGTTCAGATGAGCCCTGAAAATCCTTCCATCCATTGCTTTGTTCTGTTAACTGATTTCATTGTCTGCTACTTTCTGGATTTAAGAGTTTTCAGCTACACTTGTAAACATGTTGTGAGCGTGCTAGCCTCTTGTTTCAAGGCCACTATTCTCCCTGCCAGGAGAACTGGGTTTTTGGTATTTACTGCATCTCATTTTGTTTGCCTATGTGTTTTGTCTCCTGGTTGATGTTGAGAACACTGACGTCTTCGATATCACAGAGGTTTTGAATTCTGTATGGAAATTAGCACCAGCTACAAGCCAAATGCTGATGTATTTTGGCTGTTGCTTGATTGTTGCATCTCCACATACTATATATTGCCATAAAGTGATCATTGTTCTTTCTTTGCTTACTGCTGTCCTCCATTGTTGTTGATGTTCTGTGGCTACCTTGATAGCCACAGCTCAGCTCAGCATAAGACACGCCCACAGCAAAATGACACAGCATCACTGAAAAGACAATTTCAGGCCAACAGAGGGATTTAAGCATTAACACATACAGTCAACAACCAGACACAGACTGATCATGTATAATATACTCTTTTTATTTGCTGTTATTTTAAGTAGTGGTAGTAATAGTAGTAGTAGTGATTATTACTGAGTAATTATTTAGCCCTTATTCTTTCTCTCTCCTTTGGCAAGTGGGAGGCAAGCCATTCAACAGTGCGTTTGTGTGCTTCCCCCCAGGTGTATCTGGGGGCGTATCCCAGGTCCCTCTGAGCCTTCTGATAGGAGAAGCTGAAGGGAGTGTTCAGCATGGTGAGGAGCTGCCGGTTAATGCGTGGGACAAAGCGTATGAAGGGGCGGAGCATCATGGCCACTATCTCCAATATGAAGCCGATCACGTAGAGGAGCTGCAGCGGCAGCGTGCGCTTCTCTTGAATGCGAAACCCCAGAGGTGACATCATTACGTGGTTGAAATCTGAGTAACTCATTGCTGGTGTATCGTCGGCAACGTAGTAAAATTTCCCTCCAACGGTGGATCTTTTCTGTGGATCTCTGAGGCTGCGGGCAGCCAGGAGGTGGGCCACAGCCACGTTGCCAACATACACAGGGTTCACACAGGCCTCTGGGGCTGAAAATCGAGGCAGAACATCCTTGTTTCGGATCCCCGTGGCCATGTGCGACAATAGGAAGCGGCAGCCTTCTCCATAGATGTACATTGGTCTGAGGGCACAGGTGGCCAGCCGGCCATCGTTCTGCAGCACTGAGTCATGGGCTTGTAGGGTTCTCTGTTCAGCCTCTTGTTTGGTCCTGCTGTAGGCAAACTTCAGGGTGCAGGCGTAAACAGTGTCCTCGTTGCCATTGATGAGGGGGTCACCGTTGGAGTTGGGCCCCGCCACTTCAACGCTGCTGGTGTAGATAAAGGACACCACATTCTCTTGGATACACGCTTCCAGAAGCAGCTGAGTCCCTGGAAAACAAAGATGTTCATGAGTTAATGCTGAAAGAACTCTGAGGCCCTGTCCACATGTATATGGATATGGTGTTCTGGCCTCCCGTCCACACAAAAACAGCATCTTAGGTCACTTAATTAATTGGGCCTAACATTGGTTTCCATTACAAGGTCTGCTTCTCATCTTGTCACCAACAGAAATGTATTTCTGGTGTTTTTGATAGGGACAGATACAAGATACATTGATAAACTGAGAACATTAATCCGATATGTGTAGCTTATGTCTCTAGAAGGGCTTTTATGACAGTAAAAGTGGAGGGAAAAGTGCATTGAAATGAAAAAATGAAAATGAAACTAAAAAAATGTGAAATACAATAAGGCAAGGTAAGTTTATTTGTATAGCACATTTCATACAACAGGGGCAATTCAAAGTGCTTTACATACATTATAAAACAAATACATTAAGAGGAGCATAGTAAGAAAATAAAAGTAACAGTGAGTAAAAGCAAATTAAGAAATAAATAGATAAAACATTTAATGTTTTATCCATGCCATGTCTGTATGTTTTCAGGTTGCCATGTCTGTATGTTTTCAGGTTGCCATGTCTGTATGTTTTCAGGTTGCCATGTCTGTATGTTTTCAGGTTGCCATGTCTGTATGTTTTCAGGTTGCCATGTCTGTATGTTTTCAGGTTGCCATGTCTGTATGTTTTCAGGTTGCCATGTCTGTATGTTTTCAGGTTGCTATGTCTGTATGTTTTCAGAGGACCACAATGGAAACAAGTTATTTTATAACTTTATTGTGTTATCCTCGACATGCTCTTTTTTTGTGTGTTATGTGATTTTTATGTTGCTTTGTTACTGTTTTTACAGAGTATATGTCAAAATAAATCAAATCAAAAAATAAGCCTGTATAGGAACAAGGTGGAACAAAGTTGAAATTCCTTCACAGTGCTTCAATCATAACTGGTGCAGAACATAAAGATTTTTAGTTTAGATTTAAATATTTTTAGGGTTTGGGCCTGCTTGATTTCTTCAGGGAGTTTGTTCCAGGAGCATGCTGCACCGTGTTTTGTTTTCACTCTTATGAAATGCAATGACATCAAGAACCAGCCATGATGAAACATTAGTGCAACAGCAGAGGACGGTTCAGATGTGGTTATACACAATAAAACTTAAAACATGATTACATGTTTGTGTTATGTGTTGTGTTATGTTTGGATTAACCAAGACGTGGTGGCTTGATGGCTTCAAGTGATAATGTAAAAAGTTCCAGGACAAATATCTTATATTTTATTTATTTTGCTATAGATAGCCATCACTGTTACTTTAAACTTTGAATACTCAACTGATAATCTAAAATTATCCCTAAATACTTGGTAACCTCTGTTAATTGTTTGATGTGCTCACCTTCAATGAAATTAATTTGCCAGTTAAGCCATGGTGCTAAATAAATATTTTTAATTCTGTTTTATCTGCATTACATAGATTTGTAAATACTCTGGAAAGCGCCTACTGTAGGAAAATATTTTTTAGATTTTTGTTATAAATAGTGCCAGCCATAACTTAAAGAAGTCATCTCACTGATATCTCCAGTAACAAGGACCAAACACTTAAAGCTGCACTAGGCAAGATACAATCTTTTTCTCAGCCTAAATCACAAATGAGGGCTACAACAGAGAAGGGCGCCTCTTCCCCACTAACTGAGACAGTCTAGATTCGCCCTATTTGCCCAAATGAAATTCAGGTGTCGGTATTTGTCACTGTGACTAATCAAAATGTATGAGTGAACCAGTCTCCTAAACGGGAGCAAGAAAAGAAAGCCATTGCTGGAAAAAGCTGGAGTCACCGATGGATGAACCTCTTCACCACCTCCACCCATCAGCCACAAAGTTTGTGGTGACATGTTACATTATTTTTTCAATGAAGGCCTCCAAACTTTCAAAACGTGCAACAGATACCCCTCACTGCCACTTGAGACTGCTAAAGAGCAAAGTCGGATCTATAATGCAGGGACAGCCATACCTTTGACATTGACCCCATAGAGCTCGCTGTAGTCCACCGCCCCCATAACATCAATGAGAGAGGCGACGTGGAAGACGATGGATGCCCCCCGACAGGCTTTTCTCAGGAAATCACTGTCCCTGATGTCCCCTTCAAACACACTCAGCTTCGTCTCACCTCTACGGGCTGACAAAGCAGATCAAGAATGAAAAACATCAAGGCAAAATTATACAGGATGTAAAATAATAATGGGGAGGTTTTAAAGTTAAATTATTTCCACCCTGGAAACAACTTTTAAGGTTAGAAAAATGTATTATTGCTTGCCGCTTTTATCCCTAATGAAACACAACTCAACAATAAGTTTTTTAAAGGGTTTCAAAAGTCCAGGTGGTAGAATTTCAACCCATATAGTACCATGTAACCTTTCAGTTGAAATTATAATGTAAATGCACATGTTGAAAGAAGACATACCTATGTACTGTAAGTGTGTTTGTATGTTTATAGTTAGGGATCTTGCTTTTTGGTAACCACCTTCCTTTTTATACACGCACAGACAGGTACATTTATGCTGTACAATCTAGGACACAGGTTTAAAAAACATAAAAGTTAGTATATGAGGAGGTTTGTTGAACAATGACAAAGTGACACCTACTCTTATAAATTGATTATTATTATTATGATTGATTGTTTGATTATTATAGCACAGATTTAAACCAAATTATGGTTGATTAATTATTTAGAAAATAGTAACATCTTTACAAACTGGATCCTCTATCAACTATGTGCCATGTAGGGCAAAGAGTATGGAGGGATTTCACTGATTAGTTCATCCTCTGTGATTGAAGGTGCTAATCACTGAAATCACCTGCTGTGGTGTTTGGTTTGAATGAAAATACCGTACCGAACACCAATAGACGCGCAACATCATTTAAAGTGCAGCTCACTTGTAAGCAGTAATAACCGACTTGACCCATGAGAACAAATGGTCCCAAGATTCATTATCAACAGCTTTGTGTCTTAAGCACACATCTCAAACGGTCAGAATTCGTGGTTTTGCTGGTTTGTGGCAGGTGTCTGGATTAGCTACACATTTTACCATTGAGTTGAATTGATTGATGTTAAAATGCTTCATGGAGCCCCTTTAATCCCAATTTACCTATTAATCCCAAACTATTAACGGCAAATATTGTTCATTTTTCTAAAGGGGTTTGAGACTTTTCTTGGTTCCTGGAGTCAGCACCGACACCGTCCCAGTGCACAGGATCTTAATGGCTTCAGCCAGTGACTATTTCAAGGCGATGTTCACCGGTGAGTTATCCTAGATCATTTGGCAACAGCCTGCATTATATTCCATTTTGAATTGTCACCATGGTGGTGCCTGAATTTTGTGTTTCCACCATAAATTGATGCAGAAAAAAATCACCAGAATGCAGTAAATTGTGTTTGAGGCTCAAATTTTCCTGGGGGAGGAACCTCAGACCCCCCACTTAATGTGTCCCCCTACTTTAAATAAATAAATAAATAAATAAAAGGCATCAAAGGGTCCTGAAAAACAGAACCACTCCAGGCCAGGCTGATTATGGGCCTGAACCCGCATCAAACTATTACCGCTGTAGTAGTGGTGTCTCAGCTATTTACCCTCCAGAGTGTGGACGAGGTCAGGCAGTATGTGTTTGTCCAGCAGCCGGACCTCAGCCAGGTTCTCCTCCTCCAGCAGCAGGGTGACCAGCCTCTGCCCCATGAATCCACAGGCTCCCGTCACCACACACACATCCCCTTTCAGAGACATGATACTCTCTGCGTGCGAGGATCAAACAATCCTGCAAACACTCTCCACTTTATATGCACGTTGCACGCCCTGTTATGAAAACAAAAATGCAACTCCTCCCTGACTGGTGTAAAAGAAGCGGCTGGCGACTTTATCTGAGGAGGCAACATCCTCCCCAGACCGACAGAGGGGGCGGAGCAGCGACAGGGACCTAGGGGAACTGGACATGGGCTAAGGGTTAAAAAAAAAAAAGATACAAAAATACTGTCGGGGTGTTTGTGCAGTGACAGCCAAGAGAATGTACTGGGGAATGTGGAGCCAATGTGGAGGAAGTTTAATATTCCACTATCTACCAAGGACAGCTGCACGATCCTGAATGACACTGATGAAATGATTCAGAGACAGATGTGAGATATACAAGGGTTTTTTTTGTTTTTAAAATCAAAAGTCTGCCACTTTAAAAAAACACCTTCTCTTACAAAATACGAGCTAGGTAGGTAGATATTTATTTTGAACATGTAAAAAAGAGCAAAAAACAACATAACAAAACAAAATGAAAGTAGTATAGTAGAATAATACAGCAAAAAACAAAACAGTGAGCAAAAATAGCTTCACCTGAATAACATCAAGTGAATGCTACAGTACATGTCTGAAAGGGAGCAGGAAGAAGTTTGCATTTATTAAATCCTGTCCCTTTCTTACCATGCATAACTCATTCAAACACACAATGATTTTGCATGTCTACATACATGCATATAAAGTTGACAAAATTAAAACAAGGTATTGACCTGGGGATAACAATGTATTGTGTTTGTCTCAAAGTGGACGATCTGCTTTAATGTTCCATTGATCACCTGCTAAAGTTTGGTGATTAGTCATGAACAAACACTACTAGTCAGTGTAGAGAGGACAAGAGGGCCTGAGTGTCTCCTGATGATAATAATGAAAACAGCAGGATAAAAAACCTCACAGATAAGAAAGTCCATAAAAATAAGTTTTAAAAAGCTGCTACTCAGCAGGCTGCTCCAAAGCCTCAGCTAGTTTCATTAGTTTCACTTGGCTAATGTGTATGTTTTTCTTGTTACATGGCAGACAAATGACTTTCAAGACAACATATAAGAAGTGACTCTGCTTCCTTATTCTGGATGCGCTTTGTGCTCCAGCTGGATGATTTTCAAGTCTTTTTAATCTCCAATTTTTTTAAGACCTTGAGGATGTGTGGATTTCATAGTTTGTCTTACCCCTGAGCAAAGTTATAATATAAGTTATAATATCTAATATAAGATGTGTGCAATTACTCATAAGTAATTGCTGATGGTTGAAGGTTCTGAGACAAGCTTGCCCAGCTGCACTTGTTGCTTCCTGTTTGTCAGGAAGTCAGTGATCCACCTGCACGTGTGCTCAGGCACGCTCAGCTGGGATAGTTTGTACAAAGAGTCCACCAACAGGATCCTGGCATAGGTGTCGGGGGAGTCTACTATGACTACTATGGTATGTCAACACTACTATGTTGCGTCAACATATTTGTGTTGACATACTATATACATACATACATACATACATACATACATACATACATACATACATACATACATACATAGTAAGTAAGTAAGCTCTATTCAGGCTGGAAAGAAGAGGTGTTGTAAGAGCCATACTGTATGTTTCATTTCTTTATGCATTCTGTCATCCATGCCACCAGGGGGAGCATGTCATGGTAAAGGCTGGCCACAGGTCATGTAAGGTCATGCCAGTTTATATAAGGGATTGTCAATCACTGCCCAGGTGTTGCTGATAGATGGAAGCAAACAGTTTTTGACTGTGCTCAATTGTACCCGACGAACTGTGTTGATGTTTATTGTGTTTTATCTTTTGCCTGTTACGGGCCGCCCAGGTAGTCCAGCGGTAAAAGACGCTGCCTACCAACCCCGAGGTTGTAGGTTCGATCCTTGGGGTTGCTACCGGCTTGGCTGGGGATCCCTACAGGCGCAATTGGCAGTGCCTGTGGGGGGGGAGCCGGGCACGGGGGTT
>CABFOS010001977.1:2305-18883 GCA_900660315.1 Diretmoides pauciradiatus | reverse complement strand
GTTTCCTGGTCTCTATCCAAACAAATCCTCTATCCTCTAGTTAGATAGATAGATAGATCTTTATTTGTCATTGTCACAAGTACAACGAAATTCAAGTGCCAACTGTTCAGTGCAACACAAGAGAACAGACAAACATGAGGCCAAAAAACTACAAAAACTATAAAACATATAAAACATATATTGCACATCATCATAGCAGCACAAAATGTGCATATCAGCAACAGATCAACGCTTCCCAGCAGCATTTAGTGTAACTACCGCTGTAGGATAAAAGCTGTTACTGAACCTGCTGGACCTGGTCTTTATCGATCTGAACCTACTGCCTGATGGCATCAGCTCAAACAAAGAGTGGCCGGGGTGGGAAGTGTCCTTTAAAATGTTCTCTGTCTTTTTGAGACACCGGGATTTATAAAGGTCTTCCAGGGTGGGGAGAGGGCAGCCGATGATCTTCTGTGCTGTGTTGACTACTCTCTGCAGCTTTTTCCTCTGGGCAGCTGTGCAGCTAGTGAACCACAGACACATACAGTATGTCAGTATGCTCTCCACCGAGCACCGATAAAAGGACACCAGCAGTCTCTGTTGTATTGTCTGTTGTGTTCTCTTAAGAGAACAATAAGCATCAAGGGCAGTCAAAGCCCAATTTGTGACTTAGGAAGGATGTTTTCCCTCTTCCAGATGGGACCCTGTTGATCGGCGCTTCCAGTCTCACTGGCAGGTGCTGGCTGGGGTCTATTTGGATCTACAGTGATCCTGAGCAGGCCCCCAATGAAGGATTCTGCAAAGCTGGTGTGCAGACTGAGGCTGGTGTTGCAGATGTCAAATGGGTGTCAGAAAAGGGCGTTCTTGTCGCATCAGACTCAGGTCAGTAGATTGAAAATAATCATGAATCAAACATTAGACTTGAGACTTCATTGCTCAGCTGGACTTGTGTCCATCCGGTTTGAGTTTGACTGATCTGTGTGCAGGTGCCTTGGAGCTATGGGAACTGGCAGAGGAGGAGCGCCTGCTGGTGAATCGTTTCACTAAACATGAACATGACCACATTGTCACCAGTGTGAGCCCAGTTGTTGGAGCAAGCAGTGTTGTCACTGGCAGCATGGATTGCCGGTTAGACACACACACAGACACACTCAACTGTATGAAGTGTAACAGCCACTGCAGAACAGTAACACGTAGAGTGCTTATATTTTAAACTTTGACATTACATTCTCCTAGTAGCCTTACTCATACCTTTTCTGATTCTTTATTTTCTTTCCACTATAGAATTAAAATCTGGGATCTTAGTCAAGAGACGGTGGTCAGCACCTACAGCGGTAAGAGAACATCCGAAAGTCCTCTCTCTATAGTTAGATGGTAGAATGGCCAGTGTTCATCAATCATCTGACTAATCCAAACAAATATTTAGTTCTAAGTTGATCTATAAGTTTTGCAATTAATCTGTAAATAACTATCTTCTCCAAAACTAAAGAACAGACATATTTAAAACTTCCATCATGTTTCTTCAATGCCATCCTGTGCAAATAGCATATAAAAACCTAGAAAGTGTGACAACCCACCACGTTATCCCTTTAAATGACTGTGCCTCTTGATGAACTGAATCCTTCCTACAGCACACACCAAGCCAGTCAGCTGCGTGGCCTGCAGTCCTATAGATGAGTCTCTCTTCCTCTCCTGTGGCCAAGTAAGATACTGATGAAACTGAAGCCACATTTTGTTAGGACTGCCTTGAAGACTATTTAATAGCTATGTTGTGCTCCAACGCAAGGAGACTTTATGAATGTTAATCCAGCAATAATTACTGTGGATCAACTACAAAAGTACACAAACCCAACCTGTCGTTTCCCTGCACCCTTCAGGACGGCCGTCTGTTGATGTGGGACCAGAGGAAGCCAACCAAACCTGCCTCACGATTAGGTGAGCAGAACTCGTCCGACCTTGGACAACTGGACTCAAACACTTTTGTTAAACGTTTTGTGGTTGTCAATATTGGAAGTGATTCTGATGAAAAAATGTGTCAGCAGAAAGTAATATCACTACTGGATAAGTAAATAACAGTATTTACCTACTACCCTAGTACTTTTTGGATATTTGGCTGATTTAACAAACCGTGACCCAGTGACCATTGATCCCAGAATGTATTATTAATAAACTAGTATATAGTTAATCTATTTTATGATGTTCCATCCTGTCATGTCCTTTCATGATCACACATCTTCCCTGGCCACCTGTGAACGTCTCAGATTTAGAGTCCCCCAACTGCTGCCCAACCACTGTGGCTTGGCACCCTCATCACAGGAGCACCATTGCTTATGGTAAGAACCAGCAGCGGATGGTGGATTGACCAAGAGATTAGATTGTCACAGGCTTTGTGTTTTGATCACGCTTCCTGTTCCTCAGGTGATGAACTGGGTAGAGTGACTGTGAGGGACTTCCTGGGAACAGAGCCGTCCTATACAGAAACTGCCCACAGCCGCAGAGTCAATGGTCTTGCCTTCTCCACACATAGGTAAACCCAAATTCTCTCACAGTCTAAAAGTAGGCAACTTCTGCCCTTGGTCCTTCTAACACCTTGTTGTTTCTTTCACAGTGCCTCCTTGCTCGCCTCCATCAGTGACGACTGTTCTCTCGCTGTGATGAACTCTGAACTTAAAGAAATGTGAGTCTATACACTTAAAAGCTATTAACACCAGGCCAGTCTTCTGTATTATTCATAATACCGATGATATGTTCTGCTTCCACAGACATAGAGATCGGCGACACCAGGACTTTATCAAAGGTGTATGCTGGCAACACAGTGGCTCCAACTCTGTCACGACCGTAGGTTGGGACCACCAAGTACTCCACCACACAGTGGGTCCGGCCACACCCACCACCACACCGTAGGCCCAACAGACGGTGACATAACTTGGATGAAAATGGCTTAGAGTTGAAAATTTTCCTCCCTGTTTTTGAGGGTGGGGCCCTACGCATTTTACATATAAAGCGATACCTAATGTCAGGAGATGTGGCTTAAAGGAATAGTTCACCGAAAAATGATAATTAAGATTTCATCTACTCACCCTCTTGCCGATAAGAGGTGTGGTGAAAATTGTTTGTTCTCAAAAGACTTGTGTCGCTAGACATGGGAAACCGTGGTAATCCATATAATGGCTGTGGTAGGGGACCAAATGCGAAACCTAATAAAAGTATCCCAAAAAAGCCTTCAAAATACTCCAAACTTCTCGTCCGCCACAACCGATATGTCCGGAACACGCGAGGAAGACCGGTGTAGTTCATGTTCTGGCACTGTGAACTACACCGGTCTTCCTGTTTACATCGTCTTTGCACATGCACGAGCTTCGAGGATATGAATATCTCGTCAATATTTAGCCTATAAATATACAAGAAATGCCGTTTTTTTTTTCACATAATTCTGCAACTCACGTGTTCCGGCCATATCGGTTGTGGCGGACGAGAAGTTTGGAGTATTTTGAAGGCTTTTTTGGGACACTTTTATTAGGTTTCGCATTTGGTCCCCTACCACAGCCATTATATGGATTACCACTGAAAACGGTGAACCCTGTCTAGCGACACGAGTCTTTTGAGAACGAACAAATTTCACCACACCTCTTATCGGCAAGAGATTTCATCGTAGATGAAATATTAATTATTTTTCGGTGAACTATTCCTTTAAACTGGCAAGTTGTCATCACTCAGTAGACTGAATATGTGCACAATATTTAGACTGTTTTCCCAATCCTGGCCGCTCCCATACTCTAGTCAATCTGTCAATCTGTCCATTTTTTCATACAGTACAACAACATTTCCATGTGTAATTACAGTTTAGGCAACCCATTTGTATTGCGTCATCTTACATTAAATGTTGTAATAGCGAGCGCATTTTCACGTTTCATTTTGTATCCTGAAGTGTTGCGCATGTGGCAACACCTTTTAATATAAATGCTCCACACAAGAATGGGATGTATTTCAACAATCTAAAATATGTCACTATATGAGGTGCCTTGAGAAGTGATGGATAAGTAGTATTATAGTATGAGTATTATACACTACCTACGATGGTAGTGTCCATGGTACAGAAATGTCCATATAGACTGACACACTAGTGTGGTCAAGGCAAATCCCATTTAATCCCTATTGGGTCGACTGAGGGTTGTGTGTTATGTGTTTGTGTGTGACAAATGTGGACAGTTGGCTCAGAAGTTAACAAGATTACATTTGTGATTTGCATAGTCAGGGGCGGGTTAACTTGCTTATCTGTGAACTCTGAAGTTGTACATTGGACTTGGATGACCTACTTTTTCTCACGCTGTACCTACACAATGTCATTGCTCAAATATATAAACTTTTCAGTTATAATATATCATCCTTAAGCATGACATATTTGAAAATATGCCTTGATAGTTTTGTCTAGAGATGCAGGCTATAGATACTGTAGACCAATCCCAATGTTGCCAATCACGTAAGCAAGCTCACTTACAGAGTATCTAGATTTGGTCAGTGATGTTTGTGTGTTACCGCCCACTGACACCTTATCTATGATACATAACATACCATTCGCTATCAGGTTGATGACCTGGGGTTTTGTTGAGACAGATACGATTTAAACACCAGTTAGGTCTGTACATTTAATTTAAAGCCTTGAAACATTTTTTTTGACAGTCTTGGACCTGGGTTAATGTTTACACCTGAATTTGAGTTTAATTTAATGCCATATATCCTAGACAGACGTGATGCCAAACTGTCTATGTGCATATAGAAATGTCCTTGTATTACAGTGCCTGATATAAAATGTTCACTGCAAACAAGGGCATTTCGGATGACGTCCTCCGTCCAGTCGCTTGCAACGGTTTGTTATACAGTGTGATTCAAATTATTATTTTTCTAATGATATTCTATACGTTCCTCGTCTCTTCTGTTTTGACAGAAAACGGTTTTGCTCCTTAACAGTAAAGTTTATCCAAGTGTTTGCCAGTTTTAACATTGATCCCGACGGTCTTTTTGCAACCACTTCGAGCGATGATGTAATCAGTGACGGGGTTTATTGGTTTATACATGGCAAAGATAACACCAGACCCACCACCTTGAAAGGTTCTAGTGGGTCTTTACTGTTGTGGGTTGCCAAGTTAATCATCCTTTAGACTGTTGGGTAACTCCTTATTACCAATATCACCTCTAACTCATGACGCATGGGGAACATTGTCTTGCCACTAGCAACAAAACACAAGTGGCAAGGTCTTACAAGTACCCACATGGCATGTAGGACCTTCTGAAACTGCATTTGGTATTGTCATAAAAACAAACCTCAGTCATTACATAAGCAGTGATGAGCACTAAATAATCCTCTAGAATAGAGCTATTCCATGTGGGCTAAATCTGGCACTTATATTGCTCCTTTCATTCTGAGTAATTATATGAAAACTGTATTAATAAAGTAAAATAGGTATATTTAAGCCAGAAAGCACCTTTAACAAATAAATCTGGGTCCAGAGGGGTCATGACCAGAAGGTAAGTGATAAAAGGTTGCCCAATTCACAGTTCACACCTTACACCACCTCTGACTGCTGTTAATGTACCACCATGGATTAGATTATATAACAGGTGTGGTTATTAATAGTGCAAAATCAATAAATGCAGCCATTCAATGTTTTACTAAGAGTGGTTTATTTCACAATAAGATTTGAACAGCTCCCTATCTTTAAAGTAACCAAGGACTGGAGGGGTGAGGAAAGTTATTGCATTGGTGTTGCCATTATTTAAGTTATTTGAGTTAGAAGTTCTAACACAGTTGAAATGTCACTGCCATGCAACTTTGTTCTCTCACATGTATACAGACCCAAAAAGCACATACTGGCTATATGTGAGTAATTGTATTTTGAACTTAACATGTTTGTACTATTTTAGTTTTTCTTTCCTTTTTGTCTCTATGTATATCCACATGATCACCTAATACAAACATTTTATTATTATTATTATGGGCATTTTTATGACAGATCACCATACTTGGCACCAAAACAAAAATTAAATAAATATACTGAGCTTTACAAGACTTTTTTCCATCATTTAGAAAACATAAATATGCTGTTTGGATTTCTTTTTATATTAATGTATTCCAGATAAGAAGTTGTTGGATAGCATTTGGTCCAAGTGAACATCTTTATTTGGAGATCACACTTTATAGCTGGATGCTATATTGCAGCTTACATAACATTAGGCACATATCGATATTTAAAACATACCGGTATCTACGGTAATCTATAAACTTGTACAACCATGACCTTTCCATTAACTAGCTCTAGTTTCTAATTGAATATTACAGAATCGTATATGTACATCAACACAACATGGGTGTAGCTACATTAAAAAAAACTGCAGGAAAATTTCCAAGATCAATAAATATGAAAAACAATCCTACCCAGAGATCAACCTAGTCGGGCACTCATCTGAACACCGGGCACAGGACAACTGTGAATGTTGACTTTGTTTCCATGACCAAAGGAAACAATAATAAACATGTAACAGCGAAAGACTATTTTAGTTCTGGGATACCTAATTACAGCATAATCCACAACTATTAAACTGTACAATATTCATTAATTTAACTTGAGTACAGAATAACAGCTGTATGGGAAATTAATGTTCATAATAGTAACATGAATAATTCCATTAAACCCTTGACATACTCAATAAACTACTATATAATGTAGCCTATAGTCTTTTTCACTTGCCAATTCCAGCTATGAATAACTTCAACCCACTGCATTGTATTTAAAGAATTAGCTCACTCTATGAATATTAGCTAAGTGGCATTGAAACTGATTATAAGCTGTGGTTAACAAGGCAATATGTACCTCTACACTGATCAAACAGCAGCAAAGAAAACAGTCCAAAATGGTTCACCCACTCTTTAGACTTTGACACTTATGATAAAGGAAAAAGAATAAAAAAGCGCAATACATTCAGATTGTGTTATCTGTAACGGCGGCGACCACAGCTATGATGAAATAACACATTCTTAGCTCTCTTGTCCAACTTATTTAAGTCATTTGTTGAAAGTGCTTTTGTTTCATTGTGAAAATACCCTCTTATACAAATCTATACATTTTACACTCCCAAGCAATGTTGGCTGAATGGAAGAATGTTTAGCGTATTGACGCTTCTCATGAAGAATCCCCTTTACTAACAAGTGTGATAGGTTGTGTGGTTCCAGGCCGTACTGTAAATGTCATACCGTACTGATGTTTTGACTGGGGTCCATTCCTGAAAATAAGAACAGAATTATAATTATGATGAGCTATAAACCCCCAGGTCTATTTTATTAAACAATGAAGCTGTCATATTTGAGCACACAAAGCCTTACCCAGTGAGACTTTTTAACGAGGGCTTATCTTGATTTTTCTGGGCCACTTTACTCTCCAACTCATGCATGTCAAGGCCTCCTGTTCTGCAGGAAAAAGTGTGATTCTTGTTCTGTGGTGTGGCTCTGTGGACAACAGGGATCTTTGTCTCCTCGTCAGACAGGGGGGAACCCCAGTCATCAGAACTGGACTCAGACTCCCTCATGGGAGCTATTTTGTGGTCTATTTCCAACATCTTCTTTTGTAAGATGCTTAGGAGTGTGGCTTGGCTGGCCGAGAGAGAAGAGGGTGGTTGGGCAAGCGGCGCCTTGGACGTGGTCAGGCATGGCGACTTTGGTTTGATGTCTGTGTCGGGAGGTGGGAGGTTTGGAGGCTCTGGATGTTTAGGCTTTGGTGGAAGAGATGGACCTTGACCAGGAGGGACAGGAATGACTGTTGGTGATGGTGCCTTCTTGACGGGAGGGTCAGGTGGGGGGATGGTCGGGGGAGACGCCATAACTTCCTCTAAATCAACAGAGTTAGCAAACTCAGGTGGGGGAGGGAGTAATGGCATACTTAGCTCCTCTCCATTATTCTCATCCTGTGCAGACTCAGACTGTGAAGTTTCTCGCTCTACACCGTGCTTCTCCACAGCTACGTCGCTAGCAGTTGGGGATGCAGCTGTTGACGTCCCGCTGAGAGTTGGATTGGTCGATGCCATCTCATCCCTCCTCTGTTGTCCTGGAGTCTGAATTATTGGTGCATGTTCCATAGAAATGACCGGCTTTGGACTCTCCTGTAGTCTGTCTTCAGGGGTTGGAGAAGAGGATGAGGTGACTTTGGGGATGACAATAAAGGAATTGGGGTTTGAATCAACGGGCTGAATGCTTCCACTAGATCGCAGGGTTTTCTTGTTGCTGTTTTCCCGTGACAGAGAGGATCTTTGCTTATCTCTTTCCTTGGCTGCCATTAGAAGGGCCAGGGGGGAAGCTGCAGGCCCCTCTCGCGTCCCATTGGTTTCACTACCCTTCAGGTTACGTAGTTTACGATCTAGTAAAGGACTGAATTTGCGATTCTGACTTAAAGACTCTTGAAGCTTGACCTGGTTGCCCTCTGAGTTTACCCGAGCAATGGGCTCTCTCTGAAGCTTTGGCGAAGCTTCACGTGAAGTCTGGAGCAGTTTGTTCAATTCCTGCTGTGTTGAACCTGTCTTGGTTTCAGCCTCGCTCTTTGGCTGGCATTGGGGTGTTTGAGAGTGAAGGCTATTTTGCAAGTTCTGCTTTAACTCTTGTAGATCTTCCTCTTGCTGGAGTTCGGGGGGGTTTACACGGACCGATTTGGATGGTGGAGTCACAGGTGGGGTGTTTCCATTTGGGAAGGAGAGCGAGTTAACTGACCCAGAATCTTCCAGGAGTAAAATCTGCTTGGGCCTTGTTTCACGGTCCTCATGCCCACAGAGAATGGAGGTCTTGGGAATATTGTAGAGCTTAGCTGTATTCTGGGGGTTAAAGGTGGAGGCTCTGTGTGTCTGGACAGGGGGAGGTGGGGCAGGACCCGGTGGTGGGCTGTCCACACTGGGCATAGAAGACAGCCTCATGGGCTTTGGAGGTGGAGTCTTCTGATTCTTCTGTTGCCTTTCAGTAGGGGGCAGGGGTGGGGAAAATGTTGGGCATTCTAATAGATCAGGGATTTTGGTTGGTGGTGGGGTAGAAATGGGCAAGGATGACGTAGAGGCACTAGAGCAAGTAGAGGGAGGCTTTGGAGGAGCCATAGATGGGGGTTTTAGGAATCTTAGATCCTCCTCCAGGGAGGGTACCAGTGAAGGGGGTTTTGGAGGAGCCATGGAAGGTGGATGAATGGCTGCCAAGTCTGAGTCGTCTAGGTCACCCATGAAATCTGGTGGAGGCGAGATGAAGTGTGTTGGAGGGGGTGGAGGCGCCATTGAAGGAGGAGGAGGAACCAGTATCTCCCCCTCCACGAGGTCAGGCACAGATATTGCAGATCCATTGGACAACCAATCTAAGAAAATAAAATAAAAGGAGAGAAAGAATAACAAGGTAAACGGTCTGTGCTAGTGTGTGCAGTATAGCAGGACCCTTTGTAGTATTTAACATTCCTTCAGTAACATTCCTTCAGCATTCACTTAATGTAATACAATGGAAATAGTATCAAAACAATATTTAAAGGCAAATGAGAAAAGAATACAATTGAAGTCTATGAAGTGCATGAGCTGATCATGTATTTTATAGTTCCCACTAGAGTTACTTGATAACATCCTCCTATAGTTCTAATGAGCATTCTCACATTAAGATGTATGTGAAAATAATCATCAATAAAAGTAAAATACCTTAAGTACTGTTGATAGCAATAACACAGCACAAAGTTTAGAGCTAAAAGTAGAGAAGTAGCTAGTTTGGGAGCAAAATGACTGAGGTACTATATGGAAGAAAGGAAGTGTGTTTCCTGGTAAGCATATTAATTATAACATTATGAATTGTATTGCTAATTATTATCATTTAATTGATTCATAGATTTATCATATAATACTTCTGACTCGGCTTTACTGCGTCTATCATGAAACTATGATATTAATTTCTTTCCAAAAATGCAAACACTCCCATTCTGTAAATACACTTGCTATTTGGTACGGCTGCATGGACACATTCAAAAAGGTTATTGTGCAATAGCTTGGACAAACATTTACCTGCCCTGCATTTTCAACCTTTCATGGAAACAGTCTGATTGTGCTTAAACTGTGATCCATCAACTGAGCCCGTCTGAAACAACCGCAAATGCTCAGAGTACTCGCGAGTGTAAATAATTGAATCCTAGGCTTTAAAACACATATTTGAGGTAGTTAAGTTGTAGAGAGTCACCTGCGCCATTGGTCTTCAGTCCATTGACAGGGGGAAGCACTGGGACTTTGGGTGTTGGGACAGCAAACCCTTGCAGGCTGTCAGATGAGGACTGCGGAAAAAAACAACAAACAATATCAGGCCACATTTCAACCTCTGGGATAGTCACAAGTCGCATAGTCGCATGCATTAATACAGAGGACAACGTGGTGCTATCCCTTGTGCCATAATCCATAATCCACTAAGTCATTCGTCAGATGACACAGGGGTGAACCCTGGGTAATGGTGGGATGAACTTTACATTCTGTTCTGAGAATTTCTTTTCCCAGGTATTAGACCTATAAGTGAACAAACCTGTTCTCGCAACTGTTGCGGCACTTAGTGCTCTTTCAAAAGGTTAGCACTACTTACACCTCAAACCTCACTGTCAAATAACAATTTTACTTTATATCAGTTAGGACTTGGTATTATGAGGAACTATACAATAAGTATCATGATACACAGGCATTGATATGAGAGTGGATGCATGCATTATTTACAAAAACTGATTTAAAAAGCAAATATCACCATGTAGGTTTGTCACTATGTTTAGTGCTCATATCTACTATTAAGTAACATCCAAAATCAAATTCATTTCTGATGTCTATTGCCAAATATTGAATGCTTCAGATTCGAACTAACTGATTAACCTGAGGCCTCTGAGGTTTCAAGGTGTGCTTTAATAATACTGGAGGAAGTGATGTAGAACTAAGTTGAGATCATTTTGTATATCATACCAAACTATGCTTCACTCATGAAACACAGGCAACACCTATTATTCATTACAATGGCCAGTGTTAAAGGGGCATGACTAAGAAATACCCTCTGCTGTCACTTAGCTACCTGTGTGTATGTATATATACATATATATATATATATATATAGAGAGAGAGAGAGAGAGAGAGAGAGAGAGAGATTTGCTGTTCTCATCACAGCCCAGACGCCGCTTCAAATCAACACAGTCTGTGTTGACATAATACAAGCCCAGGAGACTTAACGTGGTAAATGTCATTCTAAAGGACAGAAAATTGTTCCAGCACCAACATATTTTGTTCAGTGTCACCTCCTGCAATACACCTGCTGCAGGTCTTCAGCTTGGTCTACTAATCCAGTCAAGCGTCACACTACTCTACCCTATTTCACTCATTTCAAAAAGAGGCTAAATCAGGACATTTATTTTAGGTTGGTGTGGAAATGCTCAACATGGGAACTCGGGGAACCTGTATTTAGAGTTGTGGTTGGATCTGAAAGTTGCTGAGATAATATTATCCTACGCTTTAAACACTTGTGTTTGTATACACTTAATTAATGTACTCAAATTCTTTGTGAAAACAAGGATAATGTTCTGCAATCACTGAGGGGAATGGATTTTGCTGGCAGTACCTGTCAGAAATATCAAAACTGCTCTCATAATTGTTTGGCTCTACATGCTATAATCAGCCATCGAGACACTTGTCCACTCCCATAAAGATCAACTGAGACAGACTCAGAAAGTCACAACGCTTTGAACTTCAGGCAGCTGACAGACAAGTCAAAACCAGCGAGCTTCATATATTTGTCCAGTCATAAGAGTAACAACATTGATTCAAATTAAAGAAAATTTAGCTGCCTGATGTCACACCTTGAATGACAGAGGACAATTCAAGGTAATGCCTTGGAACGGTATGAACATTGCACAACAGATTGAAGGTGTGTGTGTGTGTCATTATAGATGATGTGTGATCCAGTTTGATTTCATCTGTTTGTTTCCTTTTCCATGAGTCACGTTTATCTCATAGAAGTCTGAACTGTCCAACCCATGTGCTGCTGGGTGTGTCACATCCAGTACATACCACAGAGGTGTGTCACCCACATGAGGGATGACTGCAAAACTCATATCTGCCTTGACAATTGAATGGAAGCTCTAGCATTCAAATAGACCGGTAATCTATTGGCACAACTAAAGGTGACTCTTTCTCACAAAATGAAGAGTTACACCTGATCTATTTATATCTAGATATTGTTATCATTGCCAACCTGAGACTATACAGTATGTGTGTTATGTGAACGAAAATTGCCTCAGCAGCTCCATTTGAAAACCTTCAGTAAAAAGACACAAACAGCCTGCTGAATTAAAAATGTTTACTTTTTAATTTCCTAGTTTTCAGTCTCACAGTCCCATGCTTATGAAGCTGCGGGAGACTCACACCGTGACAGCGGTGGCAGATATGTAGTAAGGCTTGAATTACAGGTAGAAAACAGGGTAGAGATCATTCTGATGCATGTCCTATTTTAAGCCAACATTATCATATGCATCATGAGGCTTTACTGAGAGTTACTTACAATGTAATGTCTTACTGTGGGTCTGGACCGCACCTTGGCAGTTCCTGATTCAGGGATTGCGGAGGAATCCAGCACAAGCTCCACATTGTCTGAGGAAACAAAAAACAGGGAAAAGAAATGATTGTTCTGCGGCCTCTGTTAGCAACGCAGGTTTCGATCTGTCGTTGTTGCCGTTCATTTCCTTCTCAAAGCTCCATTGGCTGGAAAATAGTCTGAATGCAGACAGTGGGATTGGAACAATAGAGACACAGGTGAACTAACTCAATTTAAAAGGTGGCACAACAATCAGGACCAAAACAAAAACAACAACATTATTAACTCTGAGTTGTCTGCTACATCTTGAACACAGTTCTCTAATAATAAGGTAATGGCTACAACTACAATGAGCGTCCGCATTGTTCTTCATTCAGCCATAGCTCTGTACAGCCTAGTGATTGTGCAACAGCAGGTAATGAGATATGTACTGAAGTGGTTTGTTATTAGTTGTCAGGTTGACTGACAACTAAACAAACCACAAGGTCAAAGGTCAGTGCAAATCCAAGTCCAAATAGCAGTGTTGGGTAAACGAAACATAAGATTGGTCTCCATGTCATATCTGTCATATCTAACTTTAGACAAAGTTAGAGGGCAAAAGTGAGTTGAAACAGCAATTGTACTGAGGCACAGACCTAGTAACTTTACTGTATGTTTAATTTTTGCAAAACTACGCAATATAACAGAAACGTAGAACTTGTACATTCCTTTGTCATAAATCCTAGTGCAGTAACTGATGAGAGAAACATGTCAGTTCGCATGTCCTCTGTCAGTCATCTACTGGCTGAATCACAATCACAACAACAACCACCAATTAGCTCTCTAATCTGCCATTAGGTCTCCGTCTTCAAAGACTGGTAGGTAAATTGTTTGACCTACAGTGAAGCAATAGTTTTTTTTATTTCGGTAAGTAAGTATGGTATAAACTGACTAAGCCACTGACTAAGGAAGAAACTAAATATGGTGTTAAGCCAGTGTAATCAAATTATATATTGTACACCTGCTTGATTTGAATATACAAATGTTCCTTCGCCAAGCATGCTGCAGTTTTGCATAGAAATTTATTTTGTTATTTGCTCTCTGCAACACAATGAAACAACTATTGGATCTAGAATTACAATGCAAAATTACTGTAGAACTTTTAGCATTCTTGAGACCATTATTGGATGACTAATGTTCATTAATTGTAACTGTATCCAAATAGGTCACTGTAATTTAATCAGCATCAATCTAATAAACAGTGAAACAAACAGATCAAGTCAAATGACCAAACACCGAGATTTTGAGATTCTCTTTATAATCTGGATTATATTATATATCCGTGTTATATCTAGTTATAACACAGACCCTCAACAGACTGCAGCCTCTATAACACAATGACCGTCAGCTACAACTAGTGCAAAGGTCCTTTTATTCTTATGTAAAACATTGATGTAAAATAAATGTATAAATCAGATTTGTTGACAATATGCACATCACAAGTCTACTCACCCAAGTCCTGGATTTTGATATTGGTGTCGAAAAGAGAATGGTTCTTTCGACCCAAAAACTTCAACGTCCCCTTTTTCATGATTTATTGATTATGTCGTGTGTCTGTGTGTAGATGAGATTATTGGACTCTGGAGAAATTAGTTGGACATTGTTGCAGGTGTTGGTAATTCCGAGCTGAGGAGGCGCGACGACAGGTGCAGGCAGGTTCAGGTAACCGGGATCCTAGTGGTTTGGTGAAAAACTTTTCAGGACAGAGAAAATGGAGCTGACCCCGCCTACTCCCTTTCACTATGCCTCCCTCTCTCTTTTTTTCTTCTTTGCACAGGAACAGGTGAGGCCTCTTGGCAAAGACACTCTGCTGCTTTTCACCGTCTGGCAGCAACATTCCAGTGCAGATATTTAACCTGTGTGCACCTGAGAAGTGAAGGAGCTTCTCTTGTCCTGGGAGAATAAACTCACTCACAGTGTTCTCCTGCATGGACTGACTCTTGATGACTGGTTTGTATCTGTCTGGAACCTGGGGGACATGACACCAGTTTGATTAATGAACATTATAAACCTTTACTTAGGGTGACCAGACGTCCCCGTTTTCCGGGGACAGTCCCTGTTTTTGGTGTCCTGTCCCCGGTTGGAGCTGTCCCCGTTTTTAACTGCATTAAAAACAGACCACAAAGTAAAATAATGCGACACGTCTG
This sequence comes from Diretmoides pauciradiatus, assembly GCA_900660315.1. Lineage (NCBI taxonomy): Eukaryota > Metazoa > Chordata > Actinopteri > Trachichthyiformes > Diretmidae > Diretmoides > Diretmoides pauciradiatus. The sequence goes on along the minus strand of CABFOS010001977.1, from coordinate 4,114 downwards.
TCTTGTCTGTAGTGTTTCTGTAATAGAGTTGTTTTCTCTGTCTATAAAAGTGTGTCTGTTAGTGTGTCTGTTAGTTTTGTCTCTGTCACAGTGTGTCTGTTAGTGTGTCAGTAGTGTTGATTGTCTGTCTTCTCTGTCTTGTACGTATATATAATTAAATACACTATATTGAACCATTGTAGTTTGACCATTGTCTTTATTGTGTTTTCCATAGTTTACCAGCTTCACTCACCATGGTTCTAGTGGTTCTAGTGTAAACTATGATTTTCTGACACGGTTTGCAAAGTGACTTAGTCCCAATTTGATCAGTCGACCTGCACCATAGTTTATTACAGTATCACCCCATAGTTACCATGGTCAAAAAAATGGAACTGTCCCCCTTTTTTGTTTCATAGATAATAACATTGGATATTTTAATGATATATTGACCGACGAAAAGGAAATGTCTCCGGTTTTCATTTCAGAAATCTGGTCATCTTACCTTTACTGAACATAGTTTAACTTTACAGCACCTTGATGAGAGCAAAATTGGCTTTTACCTTCATGTTGGGGCACCAAAGGCCCATGTTTAGGCTTTCGTCAGGTAATAAGCTGATCATATGTTCTTTTGGCCTGATAGTAGATGTAGATAATCTAATAAAACAGCAATAATAATGATAAAAACAACCTCATAAATCAGCAGCTACCATTGGATGAATGGTAGCTGCTATTATTGCTGTGGTCAGTTGGCTAGTTAGTAATTGAATTGGTTGAGACATAAAGGTTTTATCATTGTGTCTTTATTATCTCTTATAAATCAATGTTACATCTCTTATTAATCAGTGTTATTGTTTATTACTTAAATTCTATTGCATTATTTACTTAAGCGGGGTGAACCATGTGACCCAAGTAAGCAGGCTTCCTGTAAAGACGTTGAAGAGCCTGGTCTAAAGAGGATCAAGAATCCTCTCAAGCCATCAGTGAGCAGACACGTACAACGACCCCACAACACCACCCAGCCACATCGAAGGGTTAAGGGGAAGTATGTTGTTTCTTTGTCATGACCTCACTGTCAAAGAACAACTGGCTCCCAGTGTTTTAGGAGACAAAGCCAATATGCAACCACGTATCTTATCAACATGATAATAATACAAGTATATAAATGAATCTTTTTATAGCGTATAGGCCTATGAGATTAATTATTATATGATGGCTAATGTTCACATTTTTGACACAAGAATTATGGTTGAAATTTAATAAACAGTGAAACAAACAAATTCTCAGCAGTCCAAAAAGCCGTTTAATTGAATATTTCCCTCTCGGCTAGAGTTTCTTTAACAACAGAGAGAGTGACAGTATGTCTTTAGTCTGTCTGCTGCACCTAAACCACAGTTGTCCCGGAGACAGACCAGACTGGTCCATCCTGTCCTTGGTAGGAATTAACCATGCCGACCGATGCTGGGAGAAATGTTCAGAATGTGCTGGAAGATTATTTCAGGCTTCACAGTGCACAGATGCACTCAACCTAGAGAATTATGAAACAATAGTAGTTATGCAATCCTGAGTTCCTTGGATTTTTCTTTGCTAGACAGCACAGCAGTGATGGTGGCAGTCTGACGGCTGCGGCGATATCTCTCACTGATTGTCCAGCATGAAATCTTTTGGGTCTGATCTTGCTGTTGCATAGAAACTCATAAAGCAAGATTATACAGTTTAGAAACAGTACAGCAGCAACAGCAGTGCATCAATGAAGTTTCTCTGACCAACTTCTGCTTTCTTTAGAAGTAGAAGTATCTTTATTTGTCCCACGCTGGGGAAAAATAAAGGTAC
>CABFOS010001909.1:2248-12591 GCA_900660315.1 Diretmoides pauciradiatus | reverse complement strand
GTATACACACACACACACACACACACACACACACACACACACACACACACACACACACACACACACACACAGTGGTAAATCTGTTTTTAATCTCCAGGGCTCCTCTCAAACGTGCCCTCCGGAGCCATTTCAGCAAATACCCCATCAGTCATAGCAACACCCCGACTGGCTGTCCTCACTGACAATTTAAAAACAACAAAGCATCCACTAGGGTACCATTCACTGGAATTCCTCTTTAATATGTGTCAGCCTGGTTGTCACAGATGGCAACTAGGATCGAGGTAGAGAAAGAACCTCAGCACGTCCAGTCCTACCTCTCTGCCAGGTGACCTTGGAGGGGTCAAGGTCGAGGCGGACGAAGGAGCTGACCTCTTGGGGCGTGAGAGATCCGGGATCTGTTTTTTCGATGCCCAGCCGCTGGAAACAGAGAGATAAACAAAGGAAATAAAGAGAGGACCAGTGGTTAGCTCTGTGAGTTTTTTTGGAGCAGTAATGGTTGAAGGTATTTTTTGGCTTTGGTTCCTCATCTGAGCCCAGTTTGGTCCCAGGCGCAGCACTACTGCAGGATGTAGCACTCAAATGAGACATACTTTATTTTGATAAAAAGCACCATTTCCGAACACTAGACTGATACTTCCTTGTGTTTGAGCTAAATTATAACGTGCTTTTTAAAATTTTACATTTTCTCTAGCAGCGGTGGTACTTTTCTTGCTGCGGTGGTCCACCACAGTATCGCTATACAGGGTCAATGGGTTCAGCGGGAGTGTGCTGTTTATAAACACGTACTTCTCCTTATCTCTCACTCCATCCTTTCAGACCAATAAATATTGTATATTCCTGTAAACATCTCAGTCAACTCAGTGTTTGTCTGTGCTGGTGTATGAAAGATTCCAACTTCTCCCTCCCATCGCCGCAAGATCTGTCGTGTTTTATTTGTTATGACTTTACATGAGGCATTCTGCCACCGGCACTTGATCAAATAGTCATACTCGCTGTCATGCAAACAGATATGAGCTTTATGAGGCATAAACAAATGGGTGTTTGGACACAAGGAGAAGGGTGATGTGGAGTGGAGACAGGCTCGCTGAGGCCCCCTAGTGGACAGTTTCAGAACAGGGAGCACAACACAAGCTACATTATTTATGGGTTAGTTACTGCTGTTGACATCAGTGGTTCTGGGAGGTGCTGCATTGTTTACAGGGCACACAGGTTGACTTACGCGTAGCCTGGCGATCTGGATGGGTGAGAATCGCCTGACTCCATTCACCGAAGGAACCAGTCTGTTGTAGAGGGCCTTGGAGGAGTTCAAAACAAAAAAATAGACGTTTATCTAACTCCTAAGTAGCACCAAAAGAGTCAAACTGCGACGGTCATAGTTGTGACTATCAATTACTGTAAGTTGCGAGCATTGAGACTAATAATCACAAGTGCTGATCATGATCACAATGTCCTGCAAAATCCTTTTAATACTAATCGTGCAGGTCAAAATGAAAATAATCCCTTTCAGTTTCAGTATACACAGTGTGGTGACAGAATGATTAATATGAGTAATGTGTGACATCACCATGCTTTCACCTTGTCTGACTGGGTCGCCTCATGGAGCATTCTGGCGTCGATGGCTGCTGCCACCAGGTTATTGGCTGCTGTGATGGCATGAATGTCGCCTGTCAGATGAAGGTTGAACTGTAGTGGAAATAAAAAGAAAGATAGAAAGGAGGAAAGAGAGAGAAATTGGTGAACACTTAAATCAAAAGCACTTTACAGTTAACATGTGAGCATACATTTGGAGCATGGATGACCCCAGTGGGAATCAAACATGCGACCCTTGCAGCGCTATTGCCATGCTCTACCCATCGAGCAACACAGGACCACAGATAATCCATTAGCTGATAAACATCAGGAGGCCTGTAAACTTGTCACTGATGGCAGTGTGTATGTGGGGGGGGGGGCAGAAAGGTTTCTATGGGATCGGAGGCCGCAACCACAAAGCTTGGTTTCACCTAATAAATTTGGCTTCAAACAAAAGTCGTCTTCCCATGGTTTTGACTTTGTCCCCTATGTCTTTAAAAATATTATGACACATATCCTTTCTGTTTAGCAAGAGCCCTTTGAGTAGAAAAAACAAAACGCTCCCCTTTTTAGTTTAAAAGCCCATGAAAAAAAAAACAGCAGTGCAGTGAGAGGGAGGAGGGAGAGAGGAGGGGAGAGAGTGAGTTGAAAGAGCTGGTGTTTTGGTAGGAGATGGGGAGGCTGCCTTATCGCGGCCCATGGCTCTGGAGCTTTGAAACTGGTCTCCTTTCCCCCCTCCCTCCCTTCACGGATAGTGCCTTTAGTCACACGGACTGTTATCTAGGGCTCCAGGGCTGTGTGTGTGTGTGTGTCTGCACTTGTGAGTCTCTGCATGTTTTAGAGGTCTTTGAAGCCAGTGCTCGTCCAGCTGAGAGAGCGGTGAGGGTCTGTCTCTGTGTCTTACCTCCTCCATAGGGATGACCTGGGCATATCCCCCTCCCGCAGCTCCCCCTAGGCATGGAGAAGAGGTAGCGCAGTCAGAAAGAGACAACAGGACAGGGACACACAGAGAAGGAGTGCTGAGTGGTGGACTTTAAGTGAACTGCTCCACCCAGTTATAAACTGGAGTGAGCTATGAAACCCTAGCCTCACGCTGACAAAGCCAGCCTGTCACATAGATATTTGATACATTCCCGACTGCTGACTCGGTCCCCCGTCTCTGGCCTTGTTCGTTCTCCACCCAAAATGATATCCACCACTTGAAAGCATTTGACATCTACTCTTACAATTGTTGGCATGAAAGTAAAACTCACTACAGAATATTATTGAAGTTGTTGCTCACAAAATTCTATCATGTTAGAGGAACTGAACATTAGAGAATATATTTGTGTTTCAAAGTAAGAATATTCGGAAATAAACCTCTACAAACCATCATCAAAATCAAAAGTGAAAGAGACCATGATACTATATTACAATATAATACTACATAATAATAGGTTGCCTTATAACAAGATCAGGAAAGCTAGATTCATGAAAGTCCACTTTGCAGACAGGCCATGTCGTGTGATATGAGGTACTGACCTTTGACCCCAAAGGTGGGTCCCTGGGAGGGCTGCCGAAGACAAGCAAAGGAGTTGAGCTTGAGGTGGGCAGAGAGGGCTTGGACCAGGCCGATGGTCACTGTGCTTTTACCCTCTCCCAGTGGAGTCGGAGTGATACTACAACAAGAAAGACATTCGTATTTTGAATTCACATTTATTGGTGCTGAATGTGCAAACTGTGTTTTACTGTTGCAAGCCAAGTATCAAGAGAGAAATATATTGGTCACACGCGGGATCTCGCTGTAGGTCTGTGTGTAGCCGTAATCAATAGCATCTGACTCAACACACATAGCCAACACCCTAGGCAGAGGACTGTCCAAAGGGAGGCTTTGAGGTAACAAAAGAGGGCTAAGGTGGGAGGTAAAGAGAAGGGAAGTGGGAGCAAGATTAAAAAGGGGACACCAGAGGAGAATAAAAGGAATGCTTTGATGGGTCTCCACCTCATTTATCCATAGACACTTTCATTCAGACTCCCTCTCCTTCTGTCTCCCTCCCTCCCTTCCTCTGTCCACCTCTCTCTCTCTCTCTCTCTCTGGTAGACATGATTTTCCCTTGGCAGCAGGTCTCAAAGGCATGCCTGCTGCTGGATGGAATTGAGAGGGGCCCCTCACCTCTCTAGAGGGACCACTAAGTTGGCTCCTTGAGAGATAAAATGAGCACATGCACATGTATGTGTGCATGTGTGTGTGTGCACTTGCACCTGTGTATTTGCATGTTTGTTTAAAGAGAGATATAGTATTGTTAGTGCCATCACGCTAGGTGCAAAGGAATCTAAAATTTATTATTATGTTAAAGGTCAGGGCATATAGCTTAAATCAAGGCTATACCTGCATTAACAACAGGTACACACACACACACACACACACACACGATGGTGCTCTATCAGCATCACAGCATTCCCACGCCCTTCAAAGAGAGGCCCAACCTGCCTGTCACACACAGACAGACATAAGAGACAGAGATAAGAGAGAAAACTCTGTAGCAGCCCCTGACCACTCTCACTGTCTTGTGTGTGTGTGTGTGTGTGTGTGTGTGGGGGGGGGGCAGTCTTTCACTCTCTCTCACTCTGTGGTGGAATAATTTGACAGGCCTAACCCAAACACACAGCCCCCTTCCCAAGCCTGCACAGCTCTAGTCTGACTGTCGGTGGGCGTTGAATCTCACTTCCTACATCTATCCTCTTACCATAGTTTGTGTGATACTTTCACTTATTTTGAGCTGCAATCTGATTGCAGTGACTGAATATCGAATGCACACTTGTATAGTCTAGTGTCTATTGTGTGTCTTGCCCTGTATGTGAACCTTTGTACCATGTGTCAGTGTGTACTGCGTTACTAAGTTATTGAAATAACTCTGCGCCAATGTCACAAGGACAAATTCCTATACATTAATTGTGTTTGGTGAAGAAAATGATTCTGATACAGTCTTGAAATCAAAAGCACGAGGTAATCCACCATAAAGAGGTGGTGGATCTCCACTCCACAAGTATCTACTGCCTATTAACTGGAACTAGAACTTGTTGTTGGACAGCTGGATGAGTGCTGAAAGGTGACATTATCTGACATCACTCATACAGCGGACTGTGGGTAATCAATTCTACACTATGGCCTTCCCCATGAGAAAGACAGTAATCCTTCCCTGCCAAGGTGAGGCTTTTAATGCTGGTGTGTAATAGTGTGTGTGTGTGTGTGTGTGTATGTATGTCATGTCAATGTCTGTGATAGTCCTATTTGGCAAAGAAAGAGACGGATAAACCATTAACCAAAAGCAGAAAGAAAGCAGCTGGAAGGGGGAGACCATCTCTTAAGTTTGTGAACTCTGATTACCAAGAACCAATAGGCCAGATAAATAGAAACTGTGATTAAAGACAGAGCAGTGACAAAAGATGGGCAAGGCAGAGACAGACATAGACTCTAGAGTCTTTACCACAGAACTTGGCATATCTGGGTTAAGTCATGACGCACTTTAGAAATGGAGCAATCGAGGAACAGAATAATTTATTCTCCTCAGTGATTTAAAACATTGACAGCGGACCTCTTTTTAATTTATGTCACTGTTCCAAATACAGCATTAGACATCTTGTAGATCAACTGCAGATGCAACTGTCAGATTTGTGAGTTGTATGGCTTGCTAATACATGAAATGTTGCGTTCATCTTCTTTGTTGACCTGCCCAATGAGATCAGCCTAGTCAAGTGAGTGTTATTAAAATTGAGAGCATGGAGATAGACAATAATTCAATCAATTAAGTCTGCTAGACTCACCCAGCTACGAGTACGTATTTCCCATCAGGCTGTGCATGGAGGCGGTCTAGCAGGGAGAGATGCACCTTAGCCTTGTTTCTTCCATAAGCCTCAAGTTCTTCTGGAAGTAAGCCAATCTCCTCAGCAAGCTGGTCCACTGGCTTGGGGGCCTGGGCTCTGGAAATCTTAATGTCACTGCAGAAACAGAGAAAACATGAAAGACCATCAGGGTCAGAAGTTAACGGGAGCTCAGGGCAAAAACGCCCTTGAAAGTCTCATAAAATGCTTGTGAAATTAAAAATGAGAGGGCAAAAAATGTCCTGAATTTTTTAATTTATTTACACACTCGTCTCATTTTTTAGGTGAGCTGTCATGCCAAACATCCACATGTGAAAGAGACTACTGTCCTCTGTGGGCCACTGTCTGTAATTTGTGGGAGCCAAGACCTGGGGATTCTTAGTGGTACAGATTGAGTGTTTACTTGCCAATATGCAATTCAAATTTATTATTTCCCCACACTCCCCCTTTCTGCTAACATATAGCTACATTTTCACATTAAGCAAGTTACACATTAGGACTATCCATCCAGGACTGACATTGTGACCAGTTTTCAGTGAGATTTCATTTAATTTCGCTTCCTCCACCTTACACCACTGTCTGTTATTGGAAACCAGGGATGTGATCAGGAACACAAAAAGAAGGGCGAGAAAACCTTGGTTACGAAATTATAATACAAATTTCCATCATTGCGAGCAGCTACAGAGCATTTGTCTGATATTGTTGGTTCATACCTGGGTACCGGGGTGAGCGGCTGCAGTTTGAGGCTGCGCAACCTCCAGGCTCTGTACTGCTGCTCCTGCAGCCAGCGACTGCTGCCCCGCACCACATTCTGGTATGGCAAAGACAGAAAGAGAGAGGAAATTAAAAAGAGAGAGCAGCCACTGAGACAGAAAAGGGAAAAACCAAAATCAAAAGTAAAAACGGTAAGTTAAGGACTGGGATACAAAGACACACCTGCATTCTGTAGGCTGCAGTGAGGTGTCCTATCCCAGGCTGTGTGGACATCTCAAAGGCATGTTCATCTAAAACAGAATATCTACTGTTAATGTGACTGAGAAAAAACATGCACAACCAAATTTTAACCAGATGACAGACAGAATACAAAGCATAGAACCATCAGCACACTGCGAGGTGCTACCAAGGAATGAATTTAACACCTATACATGTGATGTTTCAAGCTCCTTGGCTACACATTTATAGAGGTTAATGAAAACATTCAGCTCAAAACAGAAGTAGAAAGTCTTAGTTTCCTGGTTGATTGCAACAGTTTCCACTATACCTGTCATCAGGGCAGGTTCACAGTGGATGACAGCAGCCCCTGGTCTAAGCCAGGTGGGTGGGACTTCTGTATGCTGAGCCCCCAACAGGACCACAGCATCCGCCTGCATCACCTAGGAAATGAGTACAGGAGAATACAAATATGAAGAATTGAAGAAGAGTGGGAGACAATGAAAGGAGAAACAAACATGGGATGAAGAAATAAGTCTTTAGTAATGTGACTAATCAACATTAGATTATTTGCAACTTTTATTCAAACCTCTGCATCTCTATCTTTGCATGTTTGTATGACAGTGCTTGATAGCATTTCATGTGAAAAAGGAGAGACTGCCATCATGTGGTCACCCTGTAACACTGCATGAAACAGGCAAGGAGTATCTGAATAATGAGAATGGAATTTGGGTTGTGAAATGGAAAATGTCTTTTCACTTATAAAGTGATGGCGTTAACCATAAGGCTCTCCAGAGATATGATACAGGTCAAGGAACTTTGCAATGCTTTGGATAAAAACTTTTTTTTGTTTTGTTTTTATTCTTCTTGTAAACACTACCCTCCTCAAAAACTCTAATCAGTTCCTGATCTTGAGGCTAAAATTTCCACCTTTGATCCCACCTTTCCACCAGCTCTCATAACTCCCACACACACACACACCTGTTTCTGTAGGCTCCTGTGGCTGTTGAGAGCTACCATTCCACTTCTCTGTATCAGGCATTGCAGGGCCAGCCCGAGGGGTCCTTCGCCTCCCACCAGCAACACAGTTTTTCCCTCCAGGGGAGCATCTGCGGAAATGTTCATGTTCAACATTAATCTACTCCTTCCGTCAAGTGTAATGTTAGCTATAATAAGTTATATATAATTGTAATAGCTTTATGGAACGCTGTGGTCATATGCATGGGATATTATTTAAGTATGCTTTATATTCAGTAAATCACCACCCTAGATGCGAACACAGCTGGACGGGATCCATAGATTGTAAGGCATAGTATATTTCATGAAGTATGTGTTTGACTTAGGACATAGAATCTAGAATCATAGAATCAGGTATCGCCACCTGACACCTGACCTTTAACCCCTCTGATCTTTGGTCTCCCCTTCCCCTCTCTGAAACTCACCATGTCTCTCCAGCAGCTCCACGACAGCGCTGACTACGGGCGGCACAAAACCCTTGCTCACATCCCCTCGTACCAGGTGGCCCATATTCAGATCTGATATCCTATAGTGAGACAACACAAACGTACATACACATATTAGTCTGGTGCTATACCAAGCACTTCTCTATTGATGACACTATATTCTAGAAATATATGAATGTTGTTTACTTATTCTACTGTCTGACAGCTGTTGTTTTAACTCTTACATTCTTTATCAGCCACTTATAGTGTTGGTAATAAATAGATTTAAACTTATTATTATGTTGCACTTGTATATGTCGGTCTGGATAATAGCATCAAGTAAATGTAAGCATATTTTATACATTTAAGACACACCTTATTGAAATGCAACTGGTAAAGCAAAATACTGGTGAGTTACTTTTTGGATAGTATGACATGTTGTTCATTATTACAGAATGCTAGGATTACTGTACAATAGCCTCATACAGTAGCTTGTCAGAATAAATCAAAAGCACTATCTAAGACATCTAAACTAGTGTGTATTAATTAGGTTTGTGTAATTCTATTCAACTCGTGACGATCATGCAGGACCTCTTACTAATCCTCATTCACAGATGAAAGCACACCTTTTAAACTTGCTCACTGTCTTAATTCTCTGCAGCCCCTTCTGATTTAGGCCAAATTTGACACAGCGTGTAAGTAAATGCATTTATTTCTGTAGGACCAGAGATACACTCAACACAGTTACACAAATACTGTAGCTTCCTGGCCTTAAATGAAAAGACCAGGACTCCTCTTAGGCATGAGTGGTGGTTTTTCATGGGCATACACTTAAATCTCGAGAGGCAACCTACTGCAAACGGTCACACTGAAAGCACCGTCAACAGAATGCAGCTTTTGGAAGTGACCCTAAATGACCCTATCACACACACCCTGACCCACCACATTCAAGTCAAATCGCTGCCCTTTACCCGTCCACGTCCTTCTCAGGTTTGAGTGTGTTCAGCACCCGGCTGGTGAGAGAAGCAGGAGGGAGGTGGAGGTAGACGCCATGCACCCTGGGGTCCTCGTTCAGCTTCAGCACCTCCTCCAAAATCTATGCACACACACACACAAAGCATTTTTTTTAACAGTATAGTTACAAGCCATTTTAGCAGTCGCTGTGAATCTATAGCTAATATTCAGCTGGTAATACCACATATGTTACGAGTCTACAGAAAACCCTCGATTTCAAATGTGAAGTGCCTTTGTTCTTTGTTTTAAGCTTCAACTTTCAAGATACTGATTGAGAATCAGGGAGGGGGGGGGAAGTGCACTGCGGCATGTGCACCCTCAGATTCAACAAGTCAAACATGTTGACTGGGCACATAGAAAAGATGGTAACCTTGCATGAACCTGAGAGAGAGGGGAAGAGAAATAGATAGAGAGAGAGCAAAGACGTGTGAAAGTAGAGCAGTAGAGCAGCGGAAAGCACAGAGGTCTCTTGAGGCCAGGATTGTAACGTATATCATTCCCAGTCAGCTGAGGAATTCCATACCTCTCTAGGCCCTGAACTATTCCCAGGAGTTCCCAACTGCACACGGGATCAGGAGTCAGTTTCCCGCTGGGCAAAGGAGATTCCCAGACCTACAGCTGAGAACCTGCTTCCCAATGTCACAGGAGTTACAAACAACGCAACGAGATATAAACTGCATTTGAGGCACATACTAGCAAAGAGATCACTCAATTAACTAAAAGAATAGATCAGGGATTGATTTGAGTCCACACGCCTGACGCCTCACATTCTTCCACCATAGGCCCAGGTAAAAAGCACAATCATGTGTTGACTTGCAAAACAGGGTAGAGGGGATTGAAGAGACTTTTTGGCACTGAATCAGAATGGTTGTTGAGATATGGAGAGACGAGTTAACACAGGATCAGGTTCACTTACTTCATCCTCAGTGCACTCTTTTGGCAGACATATCTGTATGATGTTTAAGCCAATCTGTGAACATAAAGATATGGAGATGGTCAACCGTTTAAACTATTGTGGAGATTGGTGAAAGAGACAGACTAGACGAGGCAGAGAGATAATTACCTTTCCTGCCATCTTCTTATTGATGTCCAGTAAACTGTCATCCTCACCTGCCTTTGAGACAAAATTACAAGACACTGAGAAAAATACATGAACAGTTACGATAGCAGAAGAATGTTTAGTAAATAAAACAGATAACCCTTCTAGGTCAGGGGTAAGTTAAGGTAAGGGTGGGTTTTCAGATCACCGCTTGCATAAAAAGCTTCGCTGGCTGCTATATAAATTAGTTTAGGCTGTAGATTGATATCTACTGAAAGATATGAAAATGTTTTTAAAATAATATGTAATATATGCCTATGTTCTAAGATGGCAAAACAAGCTGGTGGTAAAGTGTGAGTAGTAGTACCATAGTATATCTTGCACTGCCCCTTTGCATTTGTTTTGTTTGTGATCCTGGTGACTTTGTACTGTGTGTGTGTGTGTGTGTGTGTGTGTGTGTGTGTGGGGGTGTGGGGGGGGGGGGGTGG
>CABFOS010001875.1:4270-15441 GCA_900660315.1 Diretmoides pauciradiatus | reverse complement strand
GAGAGAGAGAGAGAGAGGTGCGGCATCATGCCTCAGCTCAGCTGACATGGAGGGTCTAAATATATCTCCCTGAAATAGACGAATTGGAAAAGTTGTCTCATTCACCACCTTCCCCCACACCCCTTCTTGAAACAAAAGTTTTTGGACAACATTAAAAGGCTGTTGAGTAAAATCCAAGCAGAGGTGTTTATGCATTCACTTGTTATTCACATCAATATGGGTTCTATAGTCGCCCTCACATTGTACTTTCCCCCCCCAGTGTCTGACACAGGATGGGCCTAGTAAATGGTGAAACGGTAAATCTACAGTGAATCTTGTACCCTGACTAGTAGAGTCTTGCATTGAAAATTCTGAGTTTCACCAAACGGATGACTTCTTTGTGACAGCTCAGCTGATTGTATCTGTTTTTGGGGCTATCTCTGAACTTTAGGCTTTGTTCACCAGGAGTCTGTTCACACTATAAAGACCTAGCGCTGATCGATACCTGTCCTGCACTGTCTAGTTGACATAGTGGCTAAGACTATTGTGTTTTAGGAGCCCTAAGCAATGAATTTATTCAAGCACCATGAGCAAGGGAAAGATAAAAAACAAAAACAAAACAGGAATGGTCATATGTGTTAAATTGGGGGTGTGATGTGTGTGATAACGGTGATACACGCAGGCTATCCATGCCCTTGCGTGGTACAGCAAACTTGCTAGCAATGCTACTAGTCTGTCTTCATATTAACTTGTCAGTTCCTACCATTTAACAGTCGATTGACAGCAGAGCCAGAGCCAGCCTGTATATCTCATTGGCGTGTTGTGATCTGTTCTCCAATTGCTTCCTTTTTCGTGTGTATATATTAATGGATTTTAGAAGTATGGTATCCTGACATCTCCCTCTCTCTTTCTTTCTGCCTTGTCCAGATTCGTCGGAGGAGTTTTTTGAGTACGATGCGGAGGAGCTTCTGGTCTTCCTGACGCTGCTCATCACAGAGGGAAGGACACCAGAATGTTCTGTGAAGGGCAGGACAGAGGGGCTGCATTGTCCCCCAGCCCAGTCGGCCATGCCACCTCTTCACAAACACGAGTGCAGCGAGAAACTTTCCCAGGTAACACACATGCACGCACATTTGCGTACATAGCCTCTGATCTCCATTTCATAAAGCGTAGCCTCAAGTCAGTTTTGGTCACTACCTGACTGTTCATTCTGCTGTGGCTTGCTCTTTGCCACATTGGTACCATCTTGGTCTGGCAAGTCAAGAGCCTTAATTCAGCCTTTTTGAATCGTTATTCAACTTAGATAATGAAATGTAAATCGCCAAATAGGATCAAAGCTACCGTATATGTTGTAGCCACTACTGCAGCATTCCCTCCCTCAAAGACACATGAAAGACCTTTCTACAAATACACTGAAGCACATATGGAAAACAAAGCTACTACACTTTCCTCTCTTGCTACTATTGTCAGTTTTGACTAGAGCTTGACTTGAGGGGGATAATTTGAGTCTGACCCAACCCCATACACATCTGTTGTGAGCCCTACTCAAATAAAGCCTAAAATGCTGCTAATAAGCTAACAACTAGAGTAACATATATTGCTGTGTACCTGGAATTACATAGATTATTTGGAATATCTGGAATATTTATGTAGACTAGTATATATAAAAGTGCCAGGTGGAAAGATTTTTATTTGAACCCAAACATGACCCAAGCCAGTTAAGTGAAAAATTTAATTTTGTGTGTGTGTCCAGTGTCTGCAGGCCAGGCGGACCCGTTCAGAGGTGATGCTGCTTTGGAGGAACAGCATCCCCATCATGATCGAGGTCATGCTCCTTCCAGACTGTTGCTATGGTGACGAGTGCCCTCCCAGCGACCCCATCAGTGACCCGGTCATCAAACAAGATGCTCTGCTGCTGGAGAGATGGACACTGCAGCCTGTTCCCAGACAGTAAGATACACACACACACACACACACACACACACACACACACACACACACACACACACACTCACACACACACATACACTCGCTCCAACCAGAAGTCAAACACTTAATAATTTCTAGCATCTCATTCTACATCCAGCACACTCAAATCCAAAAATCCCCATGAAACCGCTGCCAGGATCCAAATCTGCTGAGCCCTAAACAAAAGAAGGTCGCCATGGCAACAAGATGACTAGTAAGGGATCCAGCTAGATTCTTGTGCCTTGCATACTCGCCGCAAATCCCAAATGCTGTATCATCCTGCCTCCGACCATAAGTGTTTCCTTTGTTGATGTCATGGCCATCCCTACCTTGGCTTGGATGCCTCCTCCAGGCTGGAAACAGGGTCATGAGGTTCACTGTGTCCTCGGGGCTGAGGACTAATAAAAGAAGAGAAGAGATAGGCCTACGCAACGAGGTGCAAGAGAATCCGGTGATTACTAACGCTTACTGCTAGAGATGATAAATCCAGCCTATAGATGATCAATGAATTCTCCCAGTCGGTCAGGGGTGATGGGGTACTTCTCGACTGACTCCTTGTACCCATCAGGATCAAGCTAATCACTTCATACTGGGAAAGCACTGCACACACAAACCAACCATGAGATTAAATCAAAGTCTAGCCTCAAAGAGCTCTAATCTCTTTTCTTTGTTTCCCCTCATATCATGCTGCTCATTATTTTTATTTGCTCGCCTTCTCCTGAGCCGTGGCTTTAGTTGGCAGGGCTGCAGGAGAATTAGCAGAAGAGGAGATTAAGGGGAAACTGGCGAAGAGTTTAAGACGGTCTGATCTCGCTTTCATCCATCTCACAGTTTGTTATCGCACCACACACAACCACGAGAGATCAAACTGCAGGCGAGGCACAATGGCTTCATTCAGTTTATATCAAAAGGTAACACAAAGGTCAATGACATCCTGGAGGAAAATAAATGAGTAAAGTAAATGAATATTAGAAGAAAAATCCTGCAAGATGGATCATATTATGAAGCAATCAGTGTCTTCCTAGGTAAGAAGAATTAAAGCTCGGTGCTATTCTGTTCTCTGACCATCAGATGGTGGCCTTGAGTCATTAGGATTTAGAAAGATTGATCAAGAGATTCATGATTCAGGTTTTGGAGAAAGTGTTGTCTCACTTAGCAATTCTAATGCCCTCTAAAAGAGCTTTTTATACCCGTTGGAAAATGTTCGGTGCGTGTGTGTATGTGTGCGTATGCCGATGAAAATGTCAGCTTCTTGCTCTGACATTGATGTCTGTTTTACACAGCTGCTCCAGCACCACTTGTTCCTAACACAGCAAACGCAGAGTGGAGACCACATCGGGCTTATTCAAACAAAAAGAGTGGACCAGGAGAGCGGTAGCATGTTATGATTGTGGATGATGGTTTATGTGTCCTGTCCAAGAAATATACAGGGCTGACGAACCGGTTTGAAAGAGTGGAGGCCTCTGTGCCCTATACCTGCCCCATTCTGTCGTGCACAGACATCACTGCACAATACAACCTAGTGTTTCAGCTAACATATACATTAATAGAGTAAAATAAACGGCTGTTAACCAATGGACGCAAACGCATATCTAGCCAACGCTGCCCCCTTAAAGATTAAGCACATCTGTGGAAACAAGTAATCAGCTGTCACCTAGAATGATTCATGATCAACTTAATTAAACGAGTGCCTTCTGTAGCTTAATGGGTGTGGAACTGCCTTGAAATGGAGATGCCGGCTTTCCAACACATGGCACTCTGTGACAGTACAATGAGCCCTTGTTTTGCTACGGGGCATTACAAACCCCTGGCAGACGATTCCCTGTCTTCCACATTGGGTCTGTGGACCATTGACAATTATTCACACACACTGTAAGGTGATGCAAATCTCTTCCTCTCACTGCGCCCTCACTCTTTCAGGAGACGAACCACACAGGGGGTTTTTTTCTGCCATGTAGAAATTTTGTTGGATCCGACCTGAAATGGCCCCACGCTCCTATGTCTCCCAAAGCTTTTCCTATGACCTTGCTTCTGAGGCCTTTCCCCCCCTCTACCTCCTCCGCTTCCTGCTCTTCTTCAGGGTTCATCCAATATTTGGAGAAGGGCCAGACGACCTACTGTAGGTTTCCTTATCCTAACCATACCATGGAGCTTTGTGTGCTCTACAGCAGGTGGGATATAAACTATGAAGTTTATCGTTCATGGACCGTGAGAAAGTGAGACAGATCGAGAGAACACACCTGTAGATGGATGATCTTGTTGACTAGTGAAGTGGTGTGTTGGCACCGTTCGGGATCACACATTCCTCTCAACTACAGCCCTCTTGGCAGGACATCATAACAGACTACTGATAGGCTATAACCTACTCTCCAGAGAAAAGAACGGGCTCTCGTAAAACCAACTGGCTGTCTATCTCCATCAGACCTGAACTGGCTGTCAAAAATAGAAAGAGCAAAGTTCACACATGCAGCCAATTTCCATCCAAGTCCATGCAAACTCAGCAGATATTCACAAAAATATTTTATTGAAAATGTACCAGAAAAGAAATAGAGGACCGTGTGTCTGTACAACTCTTATGCACCATGGGAAGTACAGTACAAAATGACTACATTTCAGTCATCCAAAAGGAAAGTTTCCTGTCGCCGCCAATCACACAGAGTGGGAGTGTCCTGTGCCAGCTGAGACCCGCCCCCACCGTGGCCGATCCGATCATCACTGGCTGTAACGACATCAGCATATGACATGAGACTCACGCAACAGGCGTTAACGTGACGCCTACCAAGTATTGATCTGGGCCACGGACTGACCTGTGGGTGACCGAGATGGTGGATGAGCAGCTGACTACTGATCTTTCCTGGACATCCGGTGGTAGAGAAGAGGTTTTCATTGGCTCGAGACCACCTGAGGTAAACAACAACACCCGTTCAGCTGCAGCTCATCTTATATTGCTGTACTCATTTATGTCATCGTAGTTGTAGGGAACAATGACAGTAGTTAAAAAGATTGAAAAATGGCCTTACTTGAACAAACAGGCTTTGTCTATGTGGGCTGGTCTTTTTTCTTGCGGGTAACTAGAGAATAAAAACAAGGCTTAAATGAAACCCACCGTATTGAGTACCACCGACCCACATAAATAGATTGAGCAGAACATTCCCCCGCTCACCTGGAGCGGGTTATGTCCCAGATGAGCCAGTCGTTGCGGGCCACAGCGCCCACTTTGATGGTGTTGGTGAGGCACCAGTCAGCTGACATGAGCGGCGACTGGCCACAGTCCAGAGACAGAATGGCCTGCTGGGTAAGCAGGTCATAGAAACGAATGGTCCCCTTCTTCTCTGCCACCATTAACTGGAGAGAAGACAGCGGGTGTTTTTCACATCGATACACTATTCCATTCAAGAGTTGGCACAGTTCCTTTTCAAAACAGCTTATCAATGTTCTGTCGTTTTTCCCCTCAGCCTATGTTGTGATGACGCCTCTTACCTTACAGACCTCCTGCGGATGCCAGCACACGCTGACGCCAGGGGAGCGAAGTCTGAGAGTGGTGTGTTCATTGCCGTCCAGATCCCAAACCCTGCACAGACGCATGTATTAATACGAGAATCAATCGACACGACAAAGCACGCGTGACCAAGACAGGTGGATGAGAATAATAACAGTAGTTCATTTCAGATTGAGGCATCAAATATCCACCTACAGATAAACAAACAAACAAACAAAGTACGGGTTAGAAACAAAGACCTGTAGAAGAAAGAAGAAGAAACTTCTGAATGACGCAGAAACAGATAAAACAGATAAAACAGAAACAGAGCATTTGAGGAGTGGGTCATCTACAACATGTGGTGGGAGCTGTGCAGTGAATCTGTGAAAGCAAGTTGACGTCTGCGTGTCAGATCAATAGCTTTGGTTATTGAGAGGGGTTAAGCCCTTGTGCAGTCAGGGCGTTTGATCAATCAGATTGCTTCAACTCAAACCACCTTTGATTTAAATTCCTCACTACAAAGATCGGGCTGAGGAGCTCTAAAAATAGCCTCAGAAGTCCAGCCACTCCCTGTGTGAACACAGTAAGGACGCCTTGATGCTGACAGACATAAGGTCAAAAGCTTACGCATTACTGTATGCTAAAAATACAGAGGAACAAAGACATCAATTGTTTTTGATGCTTCTTCCCCACGGGCAGAGTTCTAGCTCAGCTCTAAGCTTGACACACTAATAATGGGGTTCTATAGCACACGATGGGGCAATGATGGACGGCGCACTTTCGTCCAAGTTCATGTTTGTTCGCAATTCATCTTCTGCCAGTTGTGAGCAAGTGATGTACAGAATCTTCATCCTCTTCCAGGGAAAAGGGCTCTTTTCTTGGATCTTGGCCCCCGAGCTGTGAAGACAGACAGGCTTATTCTGGACTCTTGTTACGTGGAAAACACCAGACTCGCATTACAGTGAGCTATGATAGCAGGGGCAGTGGGGAAACATCACCCTAGCCTGAGTCAGGCGTTACGCTCCACTCACATTACAGCAAATGTTTCGCTGTGGGCGGCCCGCTGCCATTCATTTTCTGCGGATTACAGACGAGAGCAGCAGAATGCACGGCAGTTGAGGAAGCGCGGCAGAGAAAAATTGAACGGCATCCTACTTTGAGCAAATGAAGTAGAAGGGTCTCAAGCGCCATCGCAGAGAATGCCAATCAACAGTCACAGCTCTACACACACACATCTGCGTGGAGGTTATGTACCGGGCATGACCAACCAGAGAATGATGTGTTTTTAAGTGCAATCACTTCTTCCTTAAATAATGGTCAATTCTACAGCTAAACATGACCTATGATAAGCAAAAGCAGCCGAGAAACAATCACTTGGATTTAGAGAACTGTGGCTACTGAGACCAAGATCCAAGGTTAACCACATCTGATCTGATGTGAATACCTACATGCACAACCCCACCAACGATCCCTGAACCAAGAGTAAAGGCGGGTATGGGGAGGTGGGTGCTTCTGGGAACAGAAGTGATTGTGAAGCATGGGAAGGCGCTGGCTGATGAGGTCATGCAGCAGACATCATCTAATAAAGACCAAAAAGTACCTTCAAAGACCACCTAAATGTCAAGTGTGTTGTTGGAGAGATTAATGTCCCCAGTGGTGCGGTGCAGGGGAGGATATGCCCCGTCTCAGATGGAAGACCTCAGTAAACACTCAACCTTTCCCTGCCTCGTCTCCCCGGCAGGAGATAGAGCCCTGTCAAAACTCCCTGTGCTGCTTTCCTCTTTGCCTATGTGCAGACTCAGCCGGAGCCTCCACCGTGGAGCATGAGTGAAAGTTGAAGAAAAAAAAAAAGAAAAACCCTCAGACCACACCAGGAAAACAACGACTAAACCCTCTTCTTTCAGACCACTAGCCAAGCGGAGCTCAATTGCACGCTACACCACCACTGGCCAAACTGTGGTCAACCACTCTGCCCTTCAAATGGAGAGCAGCGACTCCCCAGCAAAACATAACCTTTGCCGAACGAGGTGAAAGGCATGAGACACGAAAACACCAGCGACCGCCTCTGATAAAGCACCGTGTAATTGCATAACACTACGTAAAGCAATAACACTCGGCTTCCATGTACAACAGAGTTGAAAAGGAGAGGGGGCATTTGAAGTCCTGCGTTGTATTATCTAAGTGAGAAAACAGCGGGGGTGGAGCGTTACGGTTCGTCCGTGTTTTCCCAAAAGTGAAGGAAAACGGGAAATGCCGTTAGTGCCGTGTGATCTGATTTATTGTGGGCGAGCAGAGTAAATAATCGCGGTGACTCTCCAGAGAGGGCGGGAACTGGATGAGTCGGAATAATAATCCCATCCCGGTGGTGCCTCTGTAGGGGCAATCCAGGTTGAGTCCCGGGTTGCGCAACGTCCCACGCACCTCCAACCCATCACTGCCACCGTGTCAGCCCCTACCTTACCTCGGGAAAGCTGCTCGAGACTTTTCTATTTAAAACAATAACATTATCTTTTGATGATCGCATACTTGTTGAAGTAATTATTAAAGCCATTTGTCATTTTTTATTGGATTGGCTCGTTTCCCCTCGTACTTCAGGGCCAATGCGGGGATCCCCTTGCACTGCCTGAGAAAGAAAGAAAGAAAAAAAAAATTCAACTAAATTTATGGCATAGAAGATAGGTTAGCGGTGGGGATAAAATATCTAGCTGCTGTAATTGTGTTTCCCCTTCCACGACATTATGGAGCAAGAAAAACACACTCTAGATTATATACAGCCTTAACGGATTAACGCTGAGGACAGAACAAAATGCTATATACATAGCAGCAGCAGGTGTGTGTGTGTTATCCCGAGTTCATCAGTGAACTCAGTCAACCCCAAATCCCTTCAGGAACCTGCAGTTCTCATCTGTGGTCTCTAGGTGGCACATTCACACACGACTTAATCCATACTGGTGACATACAAATCAAAGAGCTGGTCAGAGGACTGGATCTCACCAAATGGATGTGCAACCAGTGTTAATTTTGGCAGCTATTTTAGATTTAGTCTTGGTCTTTAGACAAAACTGCTTAATAGTTTTAGTCATGTTTCAGTAATTTTTATCCTTCATAGTTTTACTCTAGTTGACGAAAAGTCATTATATTTAAGTCAACTTTTAGTCAAAACGTTTTCTCTCTTTAAACTTATTCAATTAGGCTAATACAGGTATTGGAAATTGGAATCAAGGTGACAGTTCTTCTTTTCGATTGTTCGAAGCGTGACGGTTATATGACAGTTTCCCATTTCGCTTCAAGATGTTTGGTAGAATTCGCAGGTAATACCAAGTATTACTTGACAGGGATCGCGACGTGAACGCTTCTACCTTGATCCCCAAGGTGACAGTATCAAGTGTTGAAATTCGTAAAGCAACGACCTGACCCGCAAACCATCGACTTTACGCAGTAGCACAATTGTCAAGACTGAGACAATCTGCACAGGCCCCCTCCACCAATTCAACCAATGACAGGGATGCATTGCTTTTGACAGACAGACTAAGACGTACAATTGGGGGAAAATATCCTGCGTTTTAAATGTCCGATATCCACCACTAACATTTTAGTCTCGTCAACTTAAACAAAACATACATTTCGTCATAGTTTTTGTTATCAAAGTTATATTTTAACTCGTCATTGTCTTGTCTTAGTCATGGAAAAAAGGGCGTCGACGAACATTTTTCGTCATAGTTTTCGTTAACGAAATTAACTCTGCGTGCAACAAATGTCAGCGACCCTGAGGACAGGTGAGGCAGAGTTTGGCCTTCTTGCTAGATGCTCTGCTGTTTCCCTCCCTCCCTCTTCGCAGGACCACTTCCACCCTCTCGTATCAAGAGGCTCCATTTGTGTGGGCTGACTGGAAGGTCCTCTCCTGTTAACTTGATCTATCCCTTGTTCCGCCTCCAGTCTTCCTCCTGCATCCCATATTTTTTCAACATGACAGAATTTAAATCTTTCAGCAGATGGAGCGCACGCCTGTTTTCTCTGGCTGGACGGCAGAGGGAGGGTGAGAGTAGAGTGGATGCGAGTGGAAGAGCCTCGTCCCCTGCTCCGGCCTCCATCACCTCCCAGCGCTCTCTCTCTCTCCATCTCTCTCTCTCGCTCGCTCTCTATCTCTCTCTCTCCGTCTGACTCTAAGCATTATGGTTCGGGCATTGATGGAAGCTCGTCTGAGGACGACCGCGAGAGAGATTGAGCAGGATGGGACAGTCCCTGAGTGGAGGACATTCAACCCGCTGTCAAGTGTTAACTACCAGAAACATTATTTTGAAAAATAAAATCAGGTGTCAGGTTTCAGTGAGCCAGATTAGCACCGTTTTCAGATAAACACAGAAGCCTGGGTGCTGGAGCCAGTGTCTTCAAATTCCAGATACTTTGGTTCAAATCTAAAATGAGGTTTAAGGAATTCTCTCGAAAATTGTATTACTAATAACATCTGTAAAAAATGAACGGAGGGCCCAGTTTGTTGTAAGAGAACCCGCCTACTGATGTAGAGGGGGTGTCCCTGCGGTGACCCTGGCTACTGGCATCATTTTCCCCTCCTCAACCATTAATTCACAAGGAAAATTTGGGGACCTTGTCAGGAGTGCTCCCTTAGAGATGGGAATCTGTAGCTAATTGGATTTCCATATTTAACCAATTAGCTAGAAAAGCTACAAAGCGGCTGTGTGCTTACGCACGGTCACACCGGAGCATGTTGTGCTTAGCGTCAGGTTTCACTGTGGAAACACAGTCAGGACTTTCTGCACCATTAACAGAGAACAGAACTCAGAATCAGGAGCGGGGGAACCCACACACAAAGACACACACACACAAACGGAAAAAAAAAAGTCTTGGACCTGCAAGTGTGGTCATCACTGACGGAAGCAATTTGTTTCCCCTCTGTGGGCTCGAACACCAATTGGTTGATGTAGCTGGTGTGACCCTCCATCACCTAGGCAACAGCATACAAAAACAATATGTAAACATAAACAGCGAAGCACATGATCAACAAACTGTTCAGTGGTGGTTTGCTATTGCCTTATCGTGCACGCAGGCTCAATAACCTGGCTGCTGCTCTGCGTTCTGCTTGTTCGGCTATGTTTCCTGTATCACTAAGTACCAAATGTCAGCGCTAAATAGAGACGGTTTGATGCCAGCTGACAAGAACAGTTCTGGCCAATGCGGTCCAGATGTTCCACTACCTTGACTTCGTGCCTATCCTGAAGATCTGAAGTCAACAGGCGCAGTTTTCTGTCAGCTGCAGCAGTGCAAAATCTGGAGAGAGACAGAGAGACACAGAGACAGAGAGAGAGAGAGAGAGAGAGACAGAGAGAGAGAGAGACAGACAGAGAGAGAGAGAGAGAGAGAGAGAGAGAGAGAGAGAGAGAGAGAGAGAGAGAGAGAGAGAGAGAGAGAGCACAAAAGTAAAGGAACTAAGAGGGAGAGTGGAATAATTCAAAGATAGAGAGTGGAAGAGAGGGTGTGGATAGAGAAAGGGCAAGATAAAAATAGAGAGGGAGGTGAGGAAGGAGAAGGATTGTTGGTAATTGAAAGATAAAATGGTAATCACCCAGAAGGGGTGAGAGATTACAGCTCTCCTTTTTCATTTAGGAGGCAGGTCCAGGGGAGAGAGAGAGAGAGAGAGAGAGAGAGAGAGTGGAGAGTGGAGAGACAAGGAAAGAGAGAGAACTGTGGAGAAAGAAAGGTGGGAAAGACAACCAGAGGAGAGAGGGAG
>CABFOS010001851.1:10273-26867 GCA_900660315.1 Diretmoides pauciradiatus | reverse complement strand
CCCTCGCCCCCATAAACCCATAGAGCCGTTGGGTATCTCTGCGGTGAAAGCGGACATAGTCACAACAGCAAGGGCCCAGATCCTCTCTGGTCACAGTGTGGGAATACAACCTCCGTGTCCCAGATGTACCCGGACAGGAAGAAGAAGGAGTAGGAGGGGAAAGGGGAGTAAGAGGAGGAGGAGGAAGGGGGGGGTTCCCCTAAGTGACAGGGGAACCCCCTTTAGTTTGAGTCCTGGTGTTGAATTCCAAATAATGGCCCATTTAGTCTCCTGCTCTACCATTTAGTCTCAGGACCACCCCACATATACATTTCAGTATGTTATGACCACACTGTCAGTTTCTCATAAATCACCACCATTCATCTGCTCTGTGATTAATCTCTCCATCTGCACTGTGCTGGCTGTACAGGTGCCTGTGGGCTGGTGTTTCTTTAAAGCCAGGTGTAGTGGAGTACGACTGGAAAGACCCCTAGAGGTAGGAGGTGGAACATTAGAGCAGAGTGTCAATGTTCTGTAGCAAAATATGTCACAATGATAGATGAGTCCACTAGTAAGTGTTTGCTTTTGTAGGTCGGAGAGATACAGGATCAGGAATAAACAGAAGACTGTGATTCTTCTCTGATCACAAGTACAAAGACATATAGTAAACGCAATAATCATTGTCAGCGTCACATCTAACATCCGATTTTCTATTCTATTTCTATAACTGGTGGTTATTGTAGCTACGAGTCCCGGATTTATTTATGATGAATCTCCTCATTAAATCTTCCCCATTATAGATCATTGATGTCATCTGCCCGTTGTCAGGACCCATAAGACTCTACTGTGCCACTTTTCTACTACTACTAGCTTGATAATGGAAGGGAACCAAACAAAAGTCCCTCTGTCACCTAATTTGTAAAGGTGGTTAGCTCCCATTAACAAGAATCCAATCAAAAAAAATTTTCATACATCAATTGTCAGATTGTTACAATGCTGAATTAGCTAAAGATGTGAACGGCTCATTGTTGGTGCAGAAAGTGCATATGTAAGCCTGGTAACACTTAGATTCTTAGATGTGGTTTTGCCTTTTATTGTGGCCATAATGGCTGTGTCTGCCAACAAAAGCAATCAACCATAATCAGATTTTAACAAAAAGGATTTGTTTGTTTTTTGTTTTTCAATTATTCAAAGTGAAAACCCTTGTATTACAGTTTTTGTTTTTCTAGTTGACTAAACAGCAGATTATGCTTGTTCACAAAGAACAGTTCACAGTTGTTGAATATTTCTATCAGGTCTGAGATCTTAGATAAAGTTACATTAACTGAGAAGCCAGTTTAACTTAGTTTTGACTCTCTTTGCTTTACCAAAACGTTCACAATCCACCTGCACATGTGGTTTTGATGTGGTTCGGGGCTTTGATACAGTATACAATATGACGAGGTTAACATACCTTATTTACTCGGGGAACTGTTCTGTGGCTGATGTGGCCATTTATACCACTCCAGCGAGACTGTTGACATAAAAGCCTTAACTTAGTTTGTGCCTTCAAACCTCATCGGCACCAATGGCAGCGTGTTGTCTCCATGTGAATATAAATGTGTGTGTGTGTGTGTGTGCGTGCGCGTGCGCACGCGTGTGTCTGTGCCTTCCAACCACCACCCGCCTCTTTTTAATCCTGGGCCATTCAACTCTGCTTAAATACTAAACCGCAGAGTGTAAACACAGCCTTATTAACACCGCTGGGCTTTAATGGCAATCCTCAGTAACTTTCAACCATGACTTGGGCTTTAGCCTTTTCTTGGATGTGCATTGCTCATAATAGCATGTAAAGCTCAAGGTGGCAAGTAAAGCTTAGACAATCAGCCATGTTTTTCTAGCTCTGAGTGGTTTATTCTGGTTTAATTCTGCTCTCTCAATATTTCATCGAATCCATTTCATATTATAAACGACAACACACTGTCATCAAAGGTTTGCTGTTAGGATAATCCTGTATAGATATTGAACAATGTATATTCTGAAGTGGTTTTGAATGACTTGTATTAGCACTGAAGACCAGCAATTGTACAACTAGAGAGTTGTAGCGTATTTACAGACTCCTTAATTAAATGCTAGTTAACAGTTAACAGAAATGACCTTATATCTGGTCCCCTTGCTGTCCCCTCTCAGGACATTCAGTTAGAGTGTATTCCACAGGGAGCTCCTGTTCCTCCTCTTGCTGATCTGTTTACAGACTATAACCAAACCCCTGGGTGACTGGCCCGTAGCTCTGCTCTGTCTGTTTACGCTGTGAGCCAGAGTATGCACGTCAGTACTGAGTCACAGAGTGACAGGAGCCAAGGGGCTGGGCTCTAGGGAAGCGAGGGCCGTGGCTCAGGAGAGCTGCAGGTGCACAAGGCGGAGCCAGAGACTCTGAGGGCTTGTGGTGACAGTACCGACTCTAGAGGAAAGATGGGAAGGGGAGGGGTGGACCAGTCTGTCCCATAGGATTTCCATGATTCCTCATCCTGCCAGAGGTCAGGGGTCACACTAGATCAACACTGGGCACAAAATAGTAAAGTCAGAGTGCGTTCCAGTCTACCTAGAGACACAGTTTATCCATCCGAAGTGGGAATCTGTGAAACATGACGTTTTATAACGAAGCGCCCTGTTTGTTTTTTCCATGAGAAAGTCGGGTGTTCTTGGACCAGGTCCACATGCTCACAGCTACCTAAAGGCAGTTCCTCCCACAGAAAGGCTCCTTCATCATGTAGTTGGGGCTAGGGACAGCTACCCTTCCCATGGTGCTCATGTTCCTCCCTGGTCCCGTGGGGATAAAGGGCCCAGGTTTGACTGGAGGGAGGGTGAGAGAGCATAGGAGCAGAAACAGATATGGGAGACAGGGAGACAGATAGACAGTCAGACAGACAGATAGACAGACATCTGCTTCACATCTCGATGGGAAAATTCCCCTGATTCTGGAGATTAGGCTGGAGACCCCAGACAGAGCACACTGGCTCCTCCGAAGCTCACCATTCGTAAGCAGGCTCCCTCAGGCCTCATTGGCTCTGGTCCAGTGTAACCAGTTGGAGTGAGCGAACCACGCCTGCACTGTAGTGACACACTCCCCATAACAGAAACGATGACAGGCCACTGGTAAATACAAAATATAATATGTGTTTGGTCTGATTGTGTACTTTTGTGATATTGGGGGAAAACAGGAAATTAACATACTGTAGGATCATGAAAGATCCGATTTGCGGTTCTGATTTCAGTAATAATTCATAATGCAACATTTTAATGGAAAAATTCAAGTGCCTTATCAGTCCAGTTTATTAAAAGCGCTGCACCCTTCCCCCTTCACTGAGACGCTGTAGATTTGCAACAACGTTTTGGAGTCAGGTAGGTACACTGATGGAAAAAATTTCTCTGACCACAGGAAGTGACAAATTGAAAGTTATGAGCCGAACCCCGCAACAGCAGCGGGCGAGATAGCGCCTGGGCTATTGCTACAGAAAGCTGGACTTACCACGAGCAAAGATGACTGACGCTGCCAACAAAGTTGCAAACACTTACCAACAACTAAGTTACATAAAGTAACATAGTGCAGCTTTAATACCTGTATGTGGCATGTGCAGTGCATCTGTATGCTCAACACGTGTCACATTGACTATGACTTGACTCTCCTGCAGTCCTCTCTTGTTACCGTGATGCCCAGAGGTGCTGCTCTGTTTATGTTCTCCTGATTAGTACTGCTTATTTTCACTCGTTCACTCGACACTCCATATGTGTGTGTGTGTGTGTGTGTGTGTGTGTGTGTGTGTGTGTGTGTGTGTGTGTTTTGGGGTGTGGAGTGGTCTGGGTTCATTCAATACTGTCACCTTCAACTGTGGTTCAAAGTCTATCAAGACACCCTGTAACCCCCAACCCTCTCAGTGCCATATCGCTCCCAAACGTCCAGACAAGACCCATGTTCTGCCTTGTTACTCTTCCTGCTTTGGCTGTCAAACTCACTTCTTGCTTTCAATAATTTCCCAAGCTGATCATTGAGAAGAAGAAAAATATGTCGGGCAGAATGAGGTGATGGAGATTGAACATTCACCAGAGTTCACGGTAAGAGTCTAAAAAATATATGTGTTGTACAGTAATCATGCTTGAAATTGTTAGGATGTCACGGTCTTACAGGCAAGATGGACGTCCTGCTCTACAGTACAACACCGCCGGCTGGTAGTGGAGAGACCTCACGGTTGGCTGTTGCTCTCCACAGAGCCAAAGAAAAGAGACCCGACTCAGCTACAGATCCTTCAGCTCAGCATAACGGATTACTGAAATCTCTGCAAATGTAACAAGGGAATTGTAAGGTCTTATGCTATAATGTAATAGCTGCAAAAGCTTGGTAGCAATACAATATCAGTGATCAGCTTTTGTTTGGATATAGAATCCCCTCAGACAAATCCAATAACTAAATCAGTATGGACACCATTATTAAGGTCATTCATTATTTTTACGTATAGCCACATGATACACATTGACTTCTTGAGGATTTATTGCGCTTCCTGTTGCTCTAAATCCACTAGTGGGACAGAGAGGACACCAGAAACAGAAAAGAAAAGAGTTACTCATAACTGCAGGGCAGGCAGGCTCCTCCTTTCTCACAACCCCAGCCTCGCCATCCTGGAGCTTGTGTATTTATTTGTTTATTTTCTAGGGTAATGGAAAATCAAACATCAGCCAATGTCACTGAAAATGTTTCCTAACGAATGGGAAGTCATGCTGACCTTGTCACAGAATCAAAACTCATTTAAGCAACATGAGACTCTGGCTGAGGATGCTCTGGTCAAGCAGTGATCTGGTTGGTTCTCTGGTCAAGCAGTGATCTGGTTGGTTCTCTGGTCAACCAGTTATCCAGTGCTTACGCTTTAGCCTAATTAAAATAGTGCATGTGCGTCCTGCAGCCATGGTGTCACTATCCTGTTGTTTTATCTACCCTGGTGGTCCTCGATCATTTAACTGTCCCCTCTGGGCACAATGCCATCTGGGATTGGTTGTTTCCACCATCTCCCTGGCAGCAATGCTGCAAGTCCAGACGCTTACTACCAGGGGTAAAACAACAAACACACACATTGTCTGGAGTAATGAAACCCACGGTCCCAGCAAGTGCACAGTAGCCACAGAACATCAAGCTAAGCCATTTTTTCACAGTGACTTGATTGATAATAGATGGCACTGCTGCCAAATTCCCATCAGTCAGTTGTATTGTTTATTATTTCAAGTTATTAACTTTCCCTGGCTCTTTGACCTCCACCCACCCCCCTGCTCTCCTCCCCGGTTCCCTGTCCCGTGTTCTACAAGCTATAGCTATTTCGGAAAATGTATTTCTCTACACATAAATAAATCTTTGTGCACAAATTTGCTTTGCTACAGTTTGTGTAAACACTTGTGCACAGATGAACTTCACCTAACACTTGCTGAGGCCGTGGCCTACTTTTGCACTTTTCCTCTTAGAGCTCATCTGTCCTTCTAACAGTCAACCGGTCATTTCACCACCATTCCTCCCACTCACTGTCATTAAAAATGAGTCTCTACGGGTTAATTAGAAAAGATTTAACCAGGGTCAGGGTCACTCTATTATGCTCTCATCACTGTATTGTTGATGTTTAAAAGATCAGTGTAGTATATCTGACCATGATCATCTATCCCGCTAATCTTTTTAATCAGGGACCCTGCAATGTGTTCAGCTAATAAAAGTGGGAAGAGAGTGCAGGGTTAGAACATGAACATGTCGTAATTGTGGGCAGCAGCATCATTAGTCAAGTATTACAACATGTTCTGCAATTCAGTTGACCACAGAAGTAAGATGTATCAATTCAAGTTTATTCATCTGAGCTTTGTTTATGTTGCATTTTTGAAGTTATTCCCCAGCAAGAAATGGCCTCTTTAAACTTAACTGAATATGTATTATACAGCTAGTGTCAATTTATTTTATGGATCTGGTTCATGTGTGTGTGTGTGTGTGTGTGTGTTTTCTGAGGAAACCTTTTAAAACGCTTACACTTAGCCCCTGAGGGAGGATAAACCAATTTGAGGTTAAAAAAAACACACTCTCTTCCATGAAAAAATAAACAGCAGGACTTGAGCAGGGCTGCAGTCCAGTAAATCTCCCCGCCTGATTAAATTCATGTTTTGTTAAGTGTATCCCACTTCTAATCTCATAGCCAATCAATCTCAATGCAATCTTTGTATATTCCATTAGCCCCTGCCTCTGTTATCTCTTTTAATAACATGTCAGAGGCCTGAAAATGTGCCGCACGCTTACAAGGAAACATGTTTACGTAAATGTAACGTAATGCTTACTGCAATGCACCTGCTGAAGCCCACACCGAACATTATATTTATATTGAAAATAATTTTGTGGTTTTTATTTGAAGGAAATGTTTTGTGTGTATCTGTTTAATGGGCCCAAGTTGAATCACCACCAATGGCGTCAACCCATGAACTCCTGAATGTCCTCCACATGTGGCACCGCTTAATGGAGTCTAGGATATCATGGTGTTCCTGAGTTATAACCTGCTCTCTGACTGTGGGACCACCTCCCCAGCGTTTACACCACTACCTCGTCATTTAGAAAGCTAACGGCTTTTACAACCGGCATCGACAACACGCCATGATAACTCACTGGTAATGCTGTTTTTCCTTTTCTATATGACCAACCGCAGGCCCTCGTCCCAACGGCTTATGGGGGTGATGAAACCTATCTTAGAAAAACACGGAGAGTTCCCTTTCAAAGCACCTCTCTTCTGCTCCGGGTCCTCCGTACAGTCAGCTGGAGAGCACTGCTTCACGAACAGGAACAGACTTCCTTACAAAGGATCTGTCTGGGGAACTGTGGATGAACGCTGGCAAACATTAGACTCATTTGTCAGGCTATTTCCATGGTCTCCCACTGGTTGCTTTTCCTCAGCATTGATTACATGCCATGGGATTTGCTATAATTGCTCGTCAAATATAATAAAATAGACTGGCCCAAAGTTTCTTGTAATGTCAAGAATTGTATATTCACTTTGGCCTGCGGCTATGATAGGTAATTGACATGGTGTCCAAGTCCCAGCTGCCTTACATAATATCTGGAGATTTGTGGATTGATTGTTTCATAGCCCCCTTCAGACTAAAATAACTTCCCATCGTCTATAAGAATGTTGCGCCTGACTTCCTATGAAATGAAACAATTCTCACAGATGGAACCAACTGGGCATGAAAACAGGATGACACCTGACAACCTCGACAACACGTACTGTAGCAGAAATGGGACTGTGTCAGAGATATGACAATGTAGCATGGAAGTGTAAACAGGATTTGACATGTTTCAAATGAAAGAACGTGTTGTGATATAATGGTAATCACCTTAGGCAACAATAAGCAGCTTTTTACTCATGGCTGGAGCACTTCCCCCGTGTTTCTACATTCAAATAGAGTGTTCTTCACAACACTACATTCCATGGTTTGTCGCAGCTAATTAATGACAGGAAGACGGTCTGAATGTTGAATATTGTCACTTCCTGTTTAGGTATGTTGTCCAGGTGGTCCTCTGTGAGTCGGAACAGCACTAGACCATATCACACATTCACAGTCATCTCCCAGAATCCTCATGGTTCTTCTGTTTTCTCCATTCTCTCAGCTTTGCTTTGCTTGTTTTTGTGTTCGAAATATGTATTCACCAACATGCACAGAGCCACATGAGTTTAATAAAAGATGAAGCATAGCCAATGAACGAATCCATGAGGACTACAGTGACACTGTGAGTAATTTCTGTCTTTTACAGAAACTTCAGTTTCTCTTTAGGGTTCTACCGATTGTTAATGAGATCCTTCAAACAAGGGGGCTCTCTGGCTCTCCACCTTCCCCTCAAAGGCCCCACTGTGGAGGAAACCAGAGCTGCCCTAACAATGATGAATGGACATCATTAATGTTGTTCATCTGTTTACCTTTTACTCAGCAATCGTGGAAAATGAGGGGTCAACAGCAAAAGGGAAATGTGCTTACTGTGGCACCCCAGTTCCT
Organism: Diretmoides pauciradiatus; assembly: GCA_900660315.1. Taxonomy (NCBI): domain Eukaryota; kingdom Metazoa; phylum Chordata; class Actinopteri; order Trachichthyiformes; family Diretmidae; genus Diretmoides; species Diretmoides pauciradiatus. The sequence continues at coordinate 18,851 of CABFOS010001851.1, read as the reverse complement.
GAGAGCCACCCATTTAGTCTTCAGAACATCAGACGTTACAGAGTATGCAACAGACTTATTTATTCGACCAGCTGACCTTCCTTCTATGCTAAAGTCTTATCACACAACCCAATTACGGAGGTTTATTTGATATTTTGGTTCCTGGACCAGTGAAGGCTTTGAATCTTTTTTCTAACCAAATTAGGAGTTACTTAACTTGATTAACACTTGATTAAATTATGGAGACATCATGTGAATGGATGATGTATGCCTTGGATTGTCCAATAAAAATGTTAAATTAAAAAAGTAAAGAATGGCTTGACTTCAATTCACAGGAGTGTGTGATTCCTCAGCTGGGACAGCAAATACTGAAGACACATTGTTTGACATTGTGTTTTTAGCAACAAAAAAAAGCAATGAAGGCCTCGAGGTTGTTTCAGGAGATGACAGGACAGAGATCCATCTTCCCTGTAATACACAATTGCGCTAACCAGGTTTGCTTGCCTTGTCAGCATATATTTATACTGCAAATAAATTGACGGACCTAATTAGGCCATATCAGCTGGTGCACCTTTAAAATCATAGATAGCTCAAGGCAGATGGCGAGAGAACGGAGCACAGTGTGCCTGGCTCCGTCCTCTGAACAAACAAAGACCATGCAACTTGTGTAGTGGGGATGAGAACTGTCGGTTTTCAGAGCTTCCACTTTGATTGGTGTCTCTTGTTTCTCAGCTCCTCCATTCCAAATATCTTTGGACCAAAAATCCAAATCACTTGAGTTGCGCCGTCTGGATACAGTCTGGTTTACATTTGCATACCGGTCATTTATGTTTCAAGTTACATAAGAGACAGACATATGAATTTCACTTTGGAGTAGAGAGAAAAAATAGCATGTGAACCGTCTTTTGGCACCTGTGCACATGCAGTAGAGCACACTTGGGATGCATCTTATCCAGGATACTGTTTGGAGAATGAAGGGAGGATATTTAGACAACTAGAAATAAAGATTGATATGGCTGGAAGAGGAATAATTCACCGCCTGGAAGAGGGTAGCACATTGGGAGTGGCAGTGAGAGGCTAAAGCAAAATAATTGTAGAGTGCATAACTGCATACTGTATGTAAATGATTCCCAGAGCATAGCTTTCATTGTTCTTTGCCTGACTTTCATGTTTAAGGCCATCCATTCTTGCTAGGTAGAGAAATGCAATTTTATAATGGACTACCTTTGTCATGTTGCACAGCATAATTTGAGAACATGTCTTTCATTATCCCCATTCATTTGCACTGACCGATGCTCTGTCCAGAAGTGCTGGGTCACTAGATGTTAGTGGGGGGATTGCTGGCTCTACTCAGAGTGTCTGAGGTGTTTACAAACACCAAACTCTTAAGAGTGGTCTGTACAATACCAGACGGCAGTAGTACCATTCAGCACTGTTGAAGGAATGTGTGGAAGCTCACAAGGAATCCTTTGGTTGCAGGGCTACTGCAAACACAGAAGTCCCATACAGAAGATTAACTCTATGTGTCAACAGTAATGGAATCTCCTTTTCTCTCTCTGCCAACCTAACTAAATACTAGAGTCGCTCCCGCTCTAAGAGGAAAATCTCCATGCATCCTGGAGCCTGAATGTCACCCACAGCGATGGGTGTAAGATGTCCCCATTCGAAAAATATCTCTAAATGTTTACCTTGCCCAGATAGCTCTCACAGAACATCCTGAGTACTCAGAAAGAGAGCTTTCTCAGCAAGCCTGTGTATACTCTGCAGTGTAAATCTCCTATAGTGTTTACCCCAGGGACTTACTAGAATTCAGAATTAAAGCACAGTGCCATGAGCTCTGTTCCACTGCGATAACCATTTACAACATGACATAAATTTTCATTATACTGTAGCTTTTACTGGGTATGAAAGGCGACAGGCGCTGCACAAAACCCTCATCTCATCACTGGGAGAGGATTCCCTGCAGACAGAGATGAAATAGAGCAGAGTGAGTGAGGGGAAGAAAAGGGGAGGAGATTTAAATGGTCAGCATGTGAAAAGGTACCGAGAGGCAATTAGAGGCAAGTATGTCATTCCACAGACCCGGGGCTCAGAGCACGACTGAATTTCGACCATTAAAACTCCAAATGCACTTTTTGAATATATGATCATTTCCAGATTTTGGACAGTTTTGCACTAACTGCATTTTATTTTATTTTTATTTTTTATTATTGCAAGCTTTTTTAAATTATTGCAAGCTTTTTTTATTATTATTGCAAGCTTTTTTATTATTATTGCAAGCTTCTTTTTTTAATTTAATATGCTTTGTAATAGTAGCCTGGCACCATTTCACTCTAAAGGCATTAACGTTTTTTTAGGCGTTTGACTTTTAAGCGTGTGAGAAGACAATTGCATCTAAAAAGAAAAAAAGGGAAAAAATCCACCATCTGATACATCTGATAGTCCCACCACCACCTCTCGTTGTCTGTCTTGTCTCTGGGGCCTTATTCATTAGTTAGCAAGTCTCTACTTCATCAGGTTACACGGGGCGAGGGAGCTTCGCTTCGTGACGAGACGCTCATTCTCACCATTACTCAACAGGGGACGGATGATAGTTCCACCGCTCCGGAGGTTCCTTGCCACTCTCTTTTCTCCGACTGTTTCTGGACTTTGGTGGACTTTTTCTTTCGCGTGTATCGGGAATCATCACCCTTCTCTACTCGCAGACACCCACGAAATGAAACTCTGCTTTGTCATCCAGATTGCGGTGGCGCTTCAACTGCAGCTCTCACCTGCCCAGGTAGGAAGTTGCGCTAAATTCACTTACACTTATATTACGCTCAGTAGGAATCCCCTGGAGGCGGGATTGTCTGTGGCAACAACAAAAAAGTGCAGTTTACAATAATCGCGAATATCTTAATAGTTTTATATTGCTCTACTAGTAAAAACAAGGCGAATTTAGATAGAATAAACTGTCTTATTGCATGGTTCATTATAGGCTGGTGTTAGTCAAGCCTACAGGGTCTGTCTAGCTATTGAAAAAGCCTGAGTCAGCAGTTCCTTTCAGACAGCAGCGAAGCCCACTGTCCTGACACCTTGATACCCTTTTGAATGTGTGCCATCCTGCACCCATCCTGCACCCATCCTGCATCCATTGTGCACCCAGTTCATTCATTCAGTGGAACGTGACAAACTGCATCACTCTCCCTCTGGAGCAGATGATGCAAGCTGACTCACTGTTACATTTGGAGTCTTACTAAGCTTATAATTACAGGCACATCATACTTTAAGGGCCGGTTCCACTGGCAGGGATTAAGCCCAGTACTATGCTGAGAATTTTTTTTCAGTGTAATTAGTAATTTGATCTTCTGCAAATGTAATGCAATGTAGGGATGTTAATTAAGAGCAACCATGCAGGCAAATAGGTACTCTTGTGTTCCTATGTTGTAAGTTGTCTGCTGTTATAGGTTAGATCCATGGGAGATGCATCGTTTTTATTCATGCAAATTCAGGTGGAGGTTCAAATTATTAAGCCTAGTTCAGTGGTATTTGGTTTGACGTGCCTATACACTGTTGATGGGAACAGTTTAAGTTTCTGTCTAGGGTACATTTGTGGATAAAGAAGGGAGAGAAACAGCGGGTGGGGGTGGGTGAGAAAGGGCAGAGTTCGAATGGGACAGAAAAAGAAGTCCTTATAGAGGCCCTTGGACTGAGAACACATACTGTATTTCTTCAAGTGAAATGGACAATAGCACTTTTTATACATTTTCACTCTATTGTTGAAATTGACTGCTATTATTCTGGGCCTATAGGTTCGAATAGCAGAGTTATATTGGCATATGTTACAGTACATGTAGGGAAGGTGTGTGTGTGTGTGTGCGTGGGGGGGGGGTAGGAACAAGGGACCATTAATGCAAAGTGAAATGGATAGATTGCTGCTTATACTTTTATTGTTGTCTTTCTCATGGCTGTATTTACACGGCATTTCAAATGTGAAATGAAATGAAAATGAATCAGTTTATCTGAAATGGCAATAAAGAACATTTTATAAAATATTCAATGTACTGAATGTTCTACTAACTCCATCCATCCATCATCTACCGCTTAATCCTCCACAGAGGGTCGCGGGGGGCGCTGGAGCCTATCCCAGCTGTCATAGAGCGAAGGCAGGGTACACCCTGGACTGGACGCCAGTCAATCCAGGGCTAACACAGAGACAGACAATTCACACTCACACTCACACCTATGGGCAATTTGGACTCCCCAATTCACCTAGCCCCAAATCTGCATGTCTTTGGACGGTGGGAGGAAACCGGAGTACCCGGAGAAAACCCACGCAGGCACGGGGAGAACATGCAAACTCCACACAGAAAGTCCCCACGTCCCCAACCGGGAATCGAACCCGGGGCCTTCTTGCTGTGAGGCGACAGTGCTAACCACTACACCACCGTGCCTTCTACTAACTCTTACAAGGAAAAACACAATTATTTTGGTTTGAAACCGAATCAAACCAACACTTAAAACTATGGACATGTGACTTCACTTCATCTGAACGCTGTAACTTAACACTTGACTTAACACTTCCCTATCTTTACTTGAGACCTGACTTGGGATTTCAAGGTCAAGACTTGAGACTTACTGGTTACTTGCATGACTTGGTGCCACCTCTGCCACCTTTGGAGATCAACTGGGTTTCCATGTTGGTGAGACTGTCCTTAAATTACATTTCTTCAGTAATGATTTGTTCATCGATAACAAGGTGGTGTCCAATATGTCCTGCAGGTTTGCAGCAATGTAGAGGTATGAAAGTCTGGTAATTCAACAAGCTGCTTAGAGTTGGAGTTTTGGCAATGTGTCAAGAAAGTGTTCAGTCTTGCCAGTCATATCACTGTCAGGCAACAGTGGATCAGTACAAAGCTGCTCTTTTCATCTGCACCTGCAGCTGTATTTCTCTGTCTCTTTTATTCTCAGCATCTCCGTTTTTAGTGAATACCAGACAGTGTGAATGAAGCTGATGATGATGATGATGGTGATGATGATACTAGTGTGTCTGTGTATGCGCTCACGTGTTGTGTGTGTGTGTGTGTGAGTGTGTGTGTGTGAAATGCTATTGAAACTTAATTTCAGGACAGTATCACTGTCAGGCAACAGTAGATTAGTACAAAGCTGGTCTGTTCTCTGTTGCCTACCATTGCCTGTCTTTAGTCTTACACTGAAAATGCGCCAACAAGGAATAGGTCTGAACCGAAATTGGAATGAGGACTCTTTCAATGGCTTGTGCCGTCCCGCAGAAACACTTGTAAGAGGATGTGCCACCAGACATTGGGACATGTGCCAACTGCAGCTCCTCTACAATCCATTTGGTCTCTGATTTCCTCCCAAGGTGGCTGAGGGCTGGCAGCCGTGTCTGATGCCTCTCATGTTTAATGCAAAACCAGGCAGATCCTGCACCCATTCACTGACACTGTTGCACAGTTCATAGACTCACCCTGTCTATTGGACTGAGTGGCACCATAGTGATTTTCCCATAACCAGCCAGTTAATTGTGTATAGAAGTATTACATTCAGGCACACAGACTCAGCCAGACTCTGAAGAATGGAGCAAACTCCATGTCCCACCAGACATTCTCCATCAGCCTTGGTAGATGTTGCTTGGGAGTCAATGGGAGAGGCAGAGACAGACACATCTCCACTAATCCTCATAATCAGCTCATGTCCTGCTTAGTCAAAACAGGAGTGACAAAGTCCAGGGCCCTCCACATGTATCAGGTCAAATGGCTCCCTGCTGCCCTGAAGACTGATGGCAAATGTAAACTGTGTGATTCAACATCCTATCTCTCAAGTGACATGGACAGAGAGTCTGTGAGAATCTGAGCTCCTTGCTTTTGAAAAAAACTTGCATCTGTTAAAAAGTGCATTTGAATACCTTCCCATATGTTTTTGGAAGAATGTGAAAAATGGAAATGGGTACTTACATGGGGTTCTCACTCTAATCCTTGAGTTGATTTATGTTGCCAGTTCGACTGAAACACGAGGTAATGTTATTTTTTTCCCCTCATTTCTTTTGCCAGTACTGCCCTTGAAAATCAACAATACTTCTGACACATAAACTGAAGAATGATCTATCTCAGCATTTCCTGTTGCACCACATTGATTTTTTTTAGATGTCATCAGCATAAACTAATCTTCCACTCTCAGGGACTTATTCTAAATATCCTACTGTATAAGATACCAAGCACCACTCAATAATAAAACATCATCATACATGTTAGTGATAGTTGATCATGAAGAGCCCTCTTAGTCATTGTAAGTGTGAGACTGGGCTGGTAGGTGTCTACCCTGCCGGGGCCCTCAGTAATCCATTCTCCAGACTAGCCAACCAGAATGGAAAAGCAAACATGGGCCATGTGGTTGGGAATACATATATAAATGTTCTTCTACGGGAGTTTCTCAACCTGTGAATATGTGCTCCTAAATGATGATGATTTCTCATCACTGCCACAGCTGGAACTGCTGATACAGTGTCACAACTCCACAGGGCTCATGGAGTTGCTCACATCCGCTATGAAACAGGCAAAGAGAGAGAAGGGGTTAACTTCAAGCACTTCATAATCCTGCTTTACTACCACGGATTTAAAGCATAGCTCCGGACTACTAGTGTGTGTGTGTGTGTGTGTGTGTGTGTGTGTGTGTGTGTGTGTGCGTGTTTAGAAGATGCTCCTACATTATTACAATCTAAATTAGTGGTGTTAAACTAACACGAAAATGGTCACTTTTTGATTACAGGCAGCTTTTGATTAATTTCTGCATTTTGCTTAAATATAATAAGATAATCATTCATAACCTTTGAACTATACATGAAACGTGAGCTTTGGATTATTGATTTGAAATGACATCCTCCATTTAAATGTGTTCCTGACCCTTGAATGAAAGAAGGGATGTGTAAGTGGACACATGTTGTTTGTTGGACTTTGTTGTGAGTGGGTTTAATCCTGTATGAGGCTGTAACGTTACAGTAGCAGACCTTGTTGAGTGTATGTTAGCAGTAATGTCAGTTGTTAATATGTAGTAGCGAGCTGTTATCGGTGATTTGTAATTTATTTTCCATTAATATGCATGTAACAACCATTAAACTAGTTTTCACTTGTTAGAGTTTAGGGTTAGAATTAGCTTTATAGTTAAGTCAGTGCCAGGGTAAGAGCCAAGCAGAGGCATGTAGCTGTGAGCCTCAGAGTTGGGTGCTAGGAAGGGTTAGAGGGTTAGGTTAGAGAATGGAAAGACTGTCCTTAAGTGTAAAGAAGATCTAAGTTTGCTTTTTTATGTGTTTGTTGTTTTAACCCATTTAATCCCACTGGTCACTATAGTTACCGGGCAAAAAATACACTTTTGCACCCACTTTTCCATGAACATTTTTAAAAATAATGATTGATTATTTCAATGGGCTACTAATGACACAAAATTTGTATATTTTCATGTCTGGGAAAAATTTGGGATTAAATGGGTTAAGGTTGAGCAGAGAAAATCAATTCCAATTCTTCATCGGATATAGAACTGATAGATACACTTCATCTTCACTTTATCGTGTGCAGGAAACGCTGTGATTAATCAGTTCAAAACTGGAACTGATAGAACCAAAGCAATACTGCATGTTCATGTATGCAGTGTGGACATGTGTACAGTAGTGATTTCTTTCCTTCTCATGTGGCTCTTCATACAGGGTGGAAGCACCTGGGTTCCCCTTTGGAACAATGGCGCCCTGTCCCACGACCTCGTGGTCACCCGGCCACCAGTGTCATTCCGTGACACTTTATTTTCTACACTCCTGTTCAGTGTATTATTAGCACTTCCTGTGTAGGGTCCAGAGGTGCTTTGGCACTGTCCTGATGTGTACATATATATACAGTATGTGTGTGTGTGTGTGTGTGTGTAAAATGACAACTGCAGCACTATGTGAGTATTAGTGCTTACATCCTTCCTGCATTGCACTCTACAAATTGTAAGGGCTTTGCCAATGACTGTTCCAGTGCCTGTTGCCTCCTGCCCATTTGACAACTTTCCACAACAAAACCACTGGAATGCTCTTCACCTCAACTTTGTTATCTCAGACTGATTGTGTCACTTTAACATGTCCAAATCAGAATTCAGCAGAAGGCCTCTCTGAGATGTCACTGTTATATTATAAGGAATTCAGTGAAGACAAAGCACTTAAAGGCCTCTAAGAGATACTGTAATGAGAATGTTTTCATGTTTTTATTGTGTTTAGGCAAAGATAAATCCCTCTGGGTGAACTTTTCCTTTTACTTACATCTTTTGACACATTTCAGAGGTGATGTATGTTCCTGGTGTCGCTGTATCTGTGTGAGGAGATGACTCTATACAGGTGTTTCCTTTGCATCATCACCAGCAGCAAAACAATACTTGAGTCTGGCCATCTGTCTCACATAGAGCCAATTACCCCAAGCAGAACCAGCACAGAGAATAGGGAGCTATTTATGTACCAAAAACAAGGATGTGATCGCAAAGCAAATCTAGTAACGGGTAACACCTGATACTGTGTGTGTGTGTGTGTGTGTGTGTGTGTTTGTGTGTGTGTGTGTGTGTGTGCGTGAGAGAGAGAGAG
>CABFOS010001832.1:5738-18040 GCA_900660315.1 Diretmoides pauciradiatus | reverse complement strand
TGCACAAAGCCACAACAACACCGGCACCACCATGCAGGCTCAAGTCTCGCCACCCTTACAACAAGGCAGCACAAAACATGCTACAGTCGTTCCCTGAGGACGTGTCCAGAGACGCCTGGCTGGCAGCAACCTGGAAACAGTCGTGGGAGACAGCTGGCCCCTCCCGCATCCAGCGATACATCCCGGACCCAGGAGGAGGTGTAGCAGGAGAGGACATGCCACGCCACCTATGGACCTCGCTAAACCGCCTGCGCACTGGCGTCGGACGCTTCAGGTCTTCTATGAAGAAGTGGGGCCTGTCGGACAGCGCGGCATGCGAGTGTGGCGAGCCTGAACAAACTGCCGAGCACATTATCACCGGCTGCCCCCTATACAGCCCACCCTCAGAAGCTGGCCTCTTCCACTTAGGACCAGAGACGAGGGCGTGGCTGAAAGACACTGAGTTGGCCATCTGATGATACACGAAAGAAAGAAAGAAAGCAGTCAATCAGATGGGTGAATGATGGAGTATGCTAACATCAAGAGGAAACATACTTTCCTAAACCCAATGTGAGTACAACTGTTATGGAAGACAGGTTGTTGTTTTCAGAAGTATTCAGGCTATTCAACCTCAGTTTCATGGTTGTGTTGTTCTTGCCTTGAGAATTTGGTTAATGTGTCAAATCAAATCATATCCTACCTGTTCATATGTTGCCTGGAACCGCAGAACTGCTTTCCCACCTCCAGTAGCCAAATTGATGGTGTCATTGACCCACACACGCAAAATGTTTTATACATTGGCTTTAAAAAACAAAAATCATATTTATAATATTCCTAAGTATGTTTAATTCACTGTAGCTATTAAACCCCAGAGGAAGGCCACGCCGTGATTAGACCTTGTCTTGTTTCCTCATATGTGGCTCAGATCATTTTATTTCATAACAGTGTGAACAGCACAAATCGCATGGGATTCTGATTTGGGCCACTTTCAAAAGCTGATGTGCAGTGGAAGCCAGCAAATTCATGAGCAGATGATGAGGGGGATGAGGAGAAAGAGAGCCACATTTTTAATTATGGCTTTTCGAGGAGCAATGGCTGCTACGTTTGTATGGAGGTGTGTGGATACGGAGTCGGAGCCAGGAGTGGTGGGATCGTGACGTGAATGGCTTCGCTGAAATATATTCCATCCAAAATGTCAGGATGTCAAGGGTTTCTTTTAACTATATCTGTCAGCGCTTCTCTACAAGACTCTACAAGGCACTCAGTTCAGGCGACCCATCTCCCTAAGAAAGTGCGTAGGAGTTGGGTTGTATTGGCTGGCAACAGGCGTGCGTTACCGCACGTTGTCTTACCTGTTTGGCATTGCAAAGTCCTCCGTTTGCTCGATTGTCCACAAGTTTTGTGCAGAGGCGCTGACAGATGTAGTTAAAAGTAACCCTTGATATCCTGAAATTTTGGATGAAATATGTTTCAGTGATCAAAGCCATAATTAAAAATGTGGCTCTCTTCCTCCTCATCCTCGTCCTCCTTATTAGGGGTGGATTAATCGGTATCAGCTTTTTCCTGCTCCAAACTATCGTTATTATATCGGCCTTTAAAAATCCACTATTGGTCGAACTCTACTCAATATCTGCTCACAAAATTTCTGGCTTCAGTGGCCTCCATGTTTATTTCCGTACGACAGCGTGCTGCGTGTGCCATCTTTTGTTATTCTTTTGCGCATGAGGGTCAGTTAAGTACCGTGACCAGTTCATGCTCGAATCTGATATTGGCCACATTTAAAAAATAATGTGAACAGCCAAACAAAAAAATCGGATCTGAGCAATAAATCCGTATTGAACACTAAGGCTTGCAATGTGAACATAGCCTTGGATCAATTTCTATACCTTGGCCAATTTTTTATTTTGTGGTGGCCGTGCCGATGTTGTAGTGTGCATTGGTCATTAGAATTCTTGATTTTTTTTTTTAAAGCTGTCAGATAGAAAGAGGTAGAGGCCATTATTCACTGAAAATGGTGTATTCATGACTAGACTAATAACACTACAGCACCCTTCAGGAAATTCCATGAAAACTCTCAGGAGACAGTGCCATTTCTGTAAAATTTCCTGCTGGTACACAAAGACAAGAGAATCAATGGGAGAAGACGCATACCATTAACAACAGTCAATAGGCAAATTTATGGCTGCACCATGGCTGCAGCTCAGTCTCCTTTTCCATTAAGATGGGACCACAATTTGTGCCAGCCAATTACCCTGATTATGTGACTGTGCAAACACTGTGCCCAATACTGAAGCCACAAATGAGATTTACAGAATAGTGCCTTAACGCATAAGTGGATACACACAGATGACAACTGCCAACAGTACGGAGATAAATGTCAAAACATAGATCTCATTGCACACACAGTACAGGTTGAAAAATACTTTAAAGTAGATGGCTCATGCATTTTTATGCATAGTTTAAATGGGGAATTAGGGCAAAAGCCATCTTTAAGACATTAGCTTATTCAGTCCCATTGCACATTATACTGTGACCCTGAACTACAGCAGAATCATTTGGCAATGGCCAAAGACTCCTGGCAACCTGTAATCCAGACATGGTCAAGGGTACTCAGACTCTTGGACTGCTATCAGGTGGTGACATCAGGGTCCAGAGGTTAGCTGGTGACCAGGGCAGCTTGATTTCTGTTATGCAGTTCTACTACTACACCAAAGTGTCAAATATATCACTGATAAGCAAACACCACTGTTTGTTTTACTGTTACTGTTGAAATCGGTCTGTCAGCCACCTAGGTCTACCTTTTTATCTATACATATTTTGAATATATACTAGGTCGCTAAGCTGCTTTTAGTCACTGTTTAGTCACTGAATGAAAAGGTGGAATTTCCCTTTATGCTCATGTCACCCCCTGTGATGTCTACATGCATGTATTGACATAAGGCATAAAGCTCACCAGCCAAATGTCTGGTAGATGAAAAATTCTACCAAACTTTTTTTTTTACCAGCCAAAAAATAAAATGTATATACACAGCCTTTTTGTGTTGCATATCATACATACATTTAATCTGCATATTAACACATTATGGTGGTGAATAAAAACAGTGGTCAGAGCAGATTGTAAGCAAAAAATAATTGTATTTTGTGTATGTGCAGAGGGGAGAGATGCAGCACATGTTTAATGGAAAACTCGCTAATGAGGAGTACAAGTTCAGAGAGCCAGCGTGTTAGCCACCCTGTTAAATTGTTTACCGGGGAAACCTCAACCTCGGGTTAGCTGTTGCTGCGGCAAGGGAATAAATCGGGGTTCCGTTGAGCTATCAAATGGTAACATCGCCTCCTCGCCATTCTTCCTCCATCCACCTAGCTACCCCGCAACGCTACATTGGAGTCAGATTTGCCCCGAATCTCCGGTTGAAAGTCAGCGAGTCAGTGAGAATGAAAGTCAGCGAGGTGTGTTCAAGTTAAGCTCAGAAAAAAACAGAACCATCAATGCTGATATTTTGTTGCAAAAAAAGTCACACGCCAAATGAAAATTCTACCTCCATTTAGCACTTGGCAAGTGTTACTTTCGGTCCCTGAATGTATTGAATGCAGACCTGCCAACCTGCACGCATTTTGTGTATCAACCACGCAATTCTTGGTCAAAATACGGAGGCATGAAATGCCAGCTGAAACTATGCAAAAACATTTTTACCTCCACCCAAGGACGAGAGGTAATTTCAGGTTTTTCAGTCGCGTTCGTTCGTCGGTCCGTCCGTATACAGGATTACACAAAAACTACCAGACCGGTTTTCAAGAAACTTGGTGGAAGGGTGTAGTATCGGGCAATGATGACCCCATGAAATTTTGGGGTGGATTCGAATCACAGGGCACCTAGGGCGCCACGTAAACTGGAACTGTTCGTTCACAGGTCGCCGCCAACATGCATCCTGTGTGGAGGTCTGTGCTCTCCGAACGCACCTTTCTAGTTTTATTGTAATTTAATTAAGGAAAACAGTCAATCAATTCCGATCAAAACAATGCCGTACATTTATTCGGTGTGTGTGTGTATCCCAGTCATCAAAGTTGTCATATTCTCCAAATACATGTAAGGTTAAAAGACATGTTGAAGTCACTCGATGTAATTAGCTGTTAGTTTAACGCAATAAATTGAAAAAAACTGAGACTTTGACTGCGTTCCTGTTGCTATGGTTATTAACCAGTCACACAACCAGCCTTGCAGATAGAAAATAATCACAACATCGATACTGACAAGGAGAGAGAGCAGCAGACCTACTAAAAAGAAGCGAGTCCAGGCCTTTTTGCTTCCTTTTTTTTACATTCCAACATAAGTTTCTATGCTACAGCATAACTGGTCAAAGATCATCGGCCTGGTCCCAGTAGTAGGCTAATAACACTTTCAGACCAACAGAACCCGGGTGACGACCCGGAAGAGATGCATATCAATGAACTCACAGGCTGGAAATGGGCGGGGCTGAAGACGCATCATATTCAGGGGAAACAGTTCAGCTTTTTGACAACGATCAGTGCATGGCACATTTTCGCATGTTGCACTCGACGTTCGACATTTTACTTGAACTGATCGGTCCAGCACTGCAACGTCAAAAAACAAACTACCGTGAATCCATTGATCCACGGTGCTACATATGTCCATTGTCAGAGTAGCGGCAGCGTTATAAACACACAGTACTACAGTGCTAACGTAGCTCCTCAGGGATTGAAGCTGTTATTTTTCTAATTTTGACAATCTAACCTGTGACAACAACACATTAGTTAAGGTTGTAAGGACGATGGTTGGTAGTTGTTGATTTTGTTTAAATGTGCCGAATTGTAATTTTATGGGTTATTGTTCAGACGATTAAGCTAAAATAGCTAATGTGCTAACATCAGTACCGCAGCATCGCCTGTTTGGAGTTGGTGTGTTAACCGTGTGTGTGCTGGTGCGAGAAGCTATACCAGGACCAGATAAAAACTTGTTGATTTTGTGAAACCAAGCCCCTGGGTGGTTTAATGGATGGAATTGCACACTTAAATGCATAACTGCATGGAGTCACACCTCTCATCCAGTCTTTCCCCTACTTTCTGCTTTTCAATAAATAGCTAAGATAGAGTAGAGGTGACAGTATAGTTTAAGGTTTTAGCGGGAGCAATGCTGGAGTGTTGGACTAGCATCAAAACAATGTTTGAGTAGTCTCAGACCCCAGCTGTGAAGATCCAACCACAGCCCTTCAGCTGTGATGTGAGAAGACCACCACAGGTCCACCGGCCGAGGGCTAATCCCTCTTTGATAAGCAGCTCTTTGGTCTTCCCTCAACAGATGCACACCAAAGAGAGTTCAATCTGTTCCCCAGCCTTTGAAAACGTCTTGGCAACAAGACCCACTCCCCTTTACTCAAAGTTTCCAAAGCCAGCTATTTTGATATACCCCCCACATAAAATATGTGTTGTACATGACTTCTGACTTCATGTGGGAGGCGGCCAACTTCCCACGTTCAACTCCACGACTTCTTCGATGTTAAAACAACACAGTGAAATGACAACACATGCCATCTCACAGTAGTGTGTGTGTGCGTGTGTGCATGTGTGTGTGCGTGTGTGTGTGTGCATGGATGTGTGTGTGAGAGGGTTCTGACAGGATCTCAGTGGGTCTTTCCCTCATGCCTTCTCCCATGGTGGTACAAACGCCCCCTCCATCCTCTTTCCCACGTCCCATACCAGAAAATGGTCTGGGACGTCCAAATGGCCCAAATCAGCCACTGTCTAAGCAGGCAGAAAGAAAATAACACAAACTGCTCAGAAGTATGGGAAAGGCCAACAGGGACAGTATTTTTGTGCAGCATTGATTGTGAAGATAAGGGAGAGGGAGAGAGAGAGAGAGCGAGAGGTCCCATGACATGGCTTCACAAGTATGAGATGTGTGCGTTGCTTGCTGCTGGCAGAGACAGGCTAAAGATAGAACGCCCTGGAAGCTTGCAAGCATAGTTCAAACACACACACAAGCGCACACACTGTGGAAGCCCATCGACTCACGGGATAAGGTATTCAGTGGCGGCTCTCTCCTTTTTTGGTGCACTCTTGATGTGGATGAATGAATCACAAAGGGATGTCCTGCAGGTCTATGACAAGACATGTTTGTGTGTATGTATACGTGTGTTTGTGTGTGTGATTTTGAGTATCAACGGTCTGATATGGAAGTATCAGCACATGCTTTTGGATCAAATGCTGAGATCCCCTTTGCTACCAGCCATAGCCTACACATAATGCAATGCAGCAATTGGGTGTTTTGAAATCATACAAATCTTCAAAAATAAATTACACACACTCCCTGTAATGCAATCTGTGATGTCAAATTTGGCAATTTGTACAAAATATGATCAGTAGACCCTGGTGAAGATGGATATAACTTAATTTCAGTCTGCCGCCAGGGCCCATGCGAATAGAAACACTGTTCGAATTGAATATAGTGCTTGGTGATACAATTCCAACGATAGTGCTGAGGGAGTCCTGTTTGTATAAAACCTGTTGACAAAGCAGACTGAATGGCATGAGGGAGGTACTGTCCTTACAATGTTCTCAACATGCAATGCAAAATTCTTCCTTAATTGTTGCAGCATTGTTTTAGACGAACATGCTGAAACTTTTTACGTTTCTCACACACTAGATAGTTCTAATTTAATACAGCTGCTATTAGATAAAACTACATAATAGTTCTCTTCAGCATCTGTGTGTGTGTGTGTGTGTGTGTGTGTGTGTGTGTGTGTGTGTGTGTGTGTGTGTGTGTGTTAGCCAGATAGACTCCTTTAGGCAACACTGTCCAGGTACAGCTCCACCACCATTGGGATCAATAGAGGATGTGTTTGTAGAGTCATTTGATAACAAGTGGTCCAGACAAATATGACTTTAATCAAACTGAAATCATAAAGGTGGTAAATGTATTGATGTGAACTCTATTGCACATGTTTTCCTAGGCAAAAGCTTTGACCCGTTCATCAAAGGACAAATAGAAAGAACAAACAGTTAAAATATCTCACATGTTGTGTTCCCCCTGTGCTCCCGGGTATTTTAACAGCATGATGAAGCTGCATCACCATAGAGCGATGAAAACAATGATCTCTTCTTATTGCATCAGCTGTTTCTACACGAGGAATGCTGAATAGAATTAACTGAATTGAACTCAATCAAATCATAACAGCTCACTTGGTATTGAATGCCTGGTGTGACTAGACAAAAAAAACACATCTCAATAATCATAGCACTGTGATCTGACGCTTTTATAGTTGGTCAATAAACATGGATGGTTTTCAAACAAAGATGGTTTCAATTTGCATTTGTAATAAGAAAACCAGTAGAGTGCCCATAATTCTCATCATTCACTGCATTCTCATCGCAACGAATACACAAGGTGGGCCACCCCAGGGAAAGAAATGCCTTTCCACCCTGCCAAGCAATAGAGACAAACATCTGAGAACCACTGAAGTCGTAGAAGCACAAGCTGTGGAAGTTAACTGTCCTTTCACCAGTAATCTACTGTAACTAAACACTGTGAGGCCACAAGATCCACATCAGCCTCTTCTGTGGAGTCAGCGAGGCAGTTTTGTGGCTGACGGCTGATAGGTTGCATTAGGTTAAAAGGGTCCTAATGTGCATTAGATCAGCACAGAACACTGTTACAGGAAAACAGCATCCATTATTAAGCAGGATGTTGAACCATAGGAGAATAGGAGAAGGTAGGGATTCAGACCTAATGCCAAGTGATGTCCTCTACTCTCTACTTCGGCCAGTCAGACGAGCTCCCAGATGATCTAAGGCTAAAACTCAAGCTTCAGACAACCTAGAGCCTGTTTACTCACTTAGCCCTATTCTTCTTTCTATCATAAATCCCCTGTAGTATAATTCCTGAACCCCAAAAAACATTAGCTAGAGAGATAGTACTTTTTGTGGGGACCCGGAACCATTGGGGCAGAGTTGCAGTGCTAAACAAAGCTGATTTAAGTTAAGATCATCATGTCCGCCTGCTTCAACTTCGCCGCACCTTGTTCCCAAAAACGATTCTAATATCATGTTAATACCAAAGTAAAGAACAACAAAGATCAACACCCTAGCTGCTTGAACCTCCTCCATGTTTGCTGTTGAAATGGGCGCTGTTGTTGTGGGGGTCGTCGTGCACCTAAATGACGTACCTCTCATAACAAAAGGAGACACGGACGGCTATGGAGATGGATGGATGATGGGTTTGTTATTGATATATCACTTTCACAGGAGCCAACCCGCTACAGCGATTAGCCGCGGTGCCTGGTAAAAGAGCAGCACTACAGTCTCATCTCGATCACGCTAAAAGCAAGCGAGCAGTTTAGAAGTGGAGAGGTGGGGCCTCCATTGGTCCTCGGCGGAGCAGTGAGTGTTTTTCTCACATTGGCGATACTTACCAGGGGGACAGAGAGAGTTCTGTGTGTGTTTGACCTCAGAGCAGAGTCAAGAGGTTGAAGGAGCACATAAATCATGAAAAGGAGAGGCCATAGTAATGGACTTCACCACCAGAAGTCAAAGCGTTGATGTCTATGGATGAGACCATTCTTCATTCCTTCATAAAATATCTTTATTTAAACTTTTTATGGGCCTTGAACAATATAGAATAATACAATGCAACAATCTTACTTCCATAGAATACACTGTGACCTAACTGAGATCTGAGGGGGATTGACATAGACATCACTGCTCTGACTTCATATTGACATTCAATTTCGCATCACAAATCTGAAGCACATGGTTTGTTCTGCTCGCCAATGCTATAAATTGTTCTTGTGAGCACACTTCACCGTGCAGGATGAAATCAGCCAGACAACAAGGTTTTCACTGGCTACTTCACTCAGAATTTTCACATGCATTGCAACAGCATTGCAGCATTTTTCATCTGAAAACTCTCCTTGTGTGTCTTGATTAAACATTGGAAGAAAAGGTCAGGACCTGGGATAATCTCAAGACATCTCCCTGAGTAGCCAACATTCAGACACACACATTCACACATCTCTCCTCCCTTATTAGGTATTGAAAATGTCCTTCTTAAGCATCCCCATCTTATCAGGAGACTATTTGTTTTGGTTCAGCTTCTGAGACCCTACCTTGTATTCTGCTGCATTTATGTCTGTGATGGATTGTTGTTGATGCGTTCGTCCTGCAGCTCTTTGGATGCTTATGCCTGGAGCTTTCCTCTTTGACAGGATTTTAGGGGTAAACATCTGGTAATAGCTAAAAACAAACCTCTATCTTTCAGACACTTGGTATCGCGATGGAAGAGCCTTCTCTGTTTTGAAATTGAGCCTCAATGGTAAGAGTTACAGGTTTGTATTTGTATTGTATTATTGTATATTAAGGGCTTTATAACCATTCTCAAACCTGAAAATCAAGAATGAAGGAGTTTCACCACTCAACATGACAACATGCGCCCGTGTGTGCTTTTGTGCTCACACTTCTGTTTGTGCTGTCACTCAGCTCTTCTTCATTAACAACATGGAGTGCAGCATTGCATTATCAGTGGACCACTTTCATACTAAGCCAGACAGACCACAGAAACTGCTGTTTCACCTCAAGATCCATATTTAATAGCTGGATTTAATTTGGCTCCTAATTTCACCACATTTTAAACCTAAAATAGTCTGAGGCAGTACATCACTTCTGTCTGAGATATGATATTCTACAATGTTTGCTTTCCATGCATTAGGTCGACTGTTTGCATGCTGATGTGTTCAAGCTTTGAGTGATCTTCTAAAGTATCTTATTATATTATTCATAGTGGAATGGTTACCATAGACATAGTAACAAATAAAGGAGAATGTCCAGTTATCAAAGTTATTAAAAGTGGGATGTAAACATTTTGGTTCCTAACAAACAGGGATTCTTGGAACTGTACTTGGAGACACTGCACACGTCTGACCACTTATAACTATCCGCTTAGGAATGCAGGCCAAACATTTGCAGAATTTTTGAAGAATTTTGTTTTGTAATAGAACTATTAAGGGTGTTACTTTGACAGTAAAACTGAAGTTGAAGAGTTTTTTTAACTGAACATGCTCATATGCAGTATGCATGCAATTTAATGTACATATGCCCCACATATCATACATAGATCCCTTCTGACAGTGTGAATGGTGTTGATTACACTATCTCATTAGAACTCCACACCCTTGGAAGAGTTGAGAATGTTCACTATTTCTTAACCCCAAAAGACCATGTACCACCAATCATCTCGACATCGGGGTCAGTGTGACTGATAGGATTTGACAACTGGTTGGTCTGGGGCCAATATACAACCTAAGGGCCCAGAACAAGACTGGTGTGTTTCTTATAGGTTGTCATCACTCCCACATTTGTCTCCAACAGATACTTGGCAGAAAGGTATGTATTGTTACCTACAGTATACAACTTTTCATGCAACCAAAACCCTCCCTTGTTATTGTCCCCATATTTTGTTGATATGGTAGCATTTTAATGTTGAAACAGGGACTTGTGACTGCACATAGTGCACATAGTGTAGAAAATTGACTAATAAATGTGTGACTACTATATTCAAAATCAAAGTCCCTCTCCAATCAAATGTCACAAATAAATACTTTGTCGTCTTGGTTCTTGTAGCAAATAAACAACTACATATAATTGTATATTTTTATAGTATTTCTGAATCAAAGGTGTTTGTTTGGGATGGAAATGTCAATATCTAATTCATTTTTAAAACAATTTTCATTGCAACACTCTAGTTGCCTGTGTATCTCTGTAACAAGTAATATTTTAAGTTTATATGGACTCTATGACTTTGATCCGCCTGGTTACTAAAAGGATTCCCCTTGGAGACAATATAAAGTTTGAATAAAACTGGATTGAAATAGTGCAGGATGATAACCCATAGCCTCTCTACAGCCCAGAGTCAATGAATACTGAGGAGGCATAAAATATTGTTCAGGTAAAACTGGCAAGATTACACCTTAATAGTGTGTTCAATCTTCTGATTACGTCCAACCTGAAAACAAATGGATTGAGTGGAAAGCAAAGCAGGCAGTTTCTTTTTAAGTCTGATGAGTTCAGAGTCGTAAACAAGCTAAGGGTCTGTTTGCAAAGCTGCTGCCTCCTGTGGGTTGAACCATTAACATGGCCACATACCTAGGCCTCAACTAATGACTAAATATTCTGCAGGCATGAAGTTTGAAAGAATAGAATAGAATAGAATAGAATAGAATCCCGCTACATTTAGACCCCTATAAAAAGTGACACATCCTCTGTGGCCAAACACACACCAAAATTATTACTCTTGTGTATTAAAACGTGCCAGAAAAAGACACCAAAAATGCAGAGACAATTTTGTGGAAAGGACAAAAGCAATGTTGCGTGCATATTTCACGGTTGTGCAAGTCAGGGCTACTTTTAGGTTAGAAATTTCAGGAAGAAATCGAATATTCAAGTCATTGACCCAGACTAGCAGACTGGTTCCCTGCACCTCTTACATAATCAGGCAAAAACCACAACCAGTGATGCTGATGTTTTTGGCTGGTGAGAGATCTCTTGGTTTGTCTGAAGAACAAATTAAATGCCTCTGGAGGACTAAGGAACAGTTTATTTCTGAGCAGATACAACACACACTTTGAATTAGTTTGGTTTGCTGTTTTAACCATGGCCCAATATTAACTTATCAATCCATACTATGGAGTAAAATTATATTTATTACAGTAACCCCACTACCCTCAACAAGTCACCCCAGAAGTCCAGGGGAAGGTCAGGATCAAAGAAGGGACAACTATTCATCTGCATATTCATACCAGTGACAATGACTGATGATAAAGCATGACAAATTAGACACAAAAAAGTTATCAGCGACAGGTCAAAGGTGCTTGCTCTCCACACATTACTCAGTATTTCCATAAATGTCTTGCATATCTGCATTAGTGAGGCCATAGTGTAGCATCCCACAACGCAGGTAGGGTTTTGTACCTTGCTTAGGCTTTGACAGTTCAGCTCTGTGCCAATTGCATTAAGAGCATCACAGATATACTTTAGATAACTTGTTGATGCATACTGGATCGGTAGAACTCAAACCTGCACTTCTTTTTTCAACTTCTTGTTACAAATTATAGTACTATTTGTTAAAATACCTGGGATGTATGTTCAGAATCAGAATCAGAATCGACTTTATTGCCAAGTAAGTTTACACATACGAGGAATTTGCTTTGGTGACTTTGGTGCAACGACAGCATTTACAAGGGAAGAAAAAATATATATATAAAAATAGAATAAAACGAGTAAACTTAGATAAAAAATAAAGACTAAGACAACCACAC
>CABFOS010001800.1:1579-20098 GCA_900660315.1 Diretmoides pauciradiatus | reverse complement strand
CTTCTGCTTTCCCTCTTCCCCCCCCCCCTCCTCCCCCTCCCCCCCCCCCCCCCACAGCCCCGCCCCCCCCCCCCCCCCACCCCCCTCAACACACACACACCCACACACACACACACACACACACACACACACACCATCTCCCCTGTTTCCATATCAGCTGTAACTGAAGCTCTAATGGCTCCGGCCCAGTATCCAGACTGCTCTGGGACTCGTAATCTCCATGACAACCTGTCAGACCTACGGGCTCAAGTGGCAGCCAATCAGAGAGGCAGCCAGCTGGTGGGGGAGTTGATTGACAGCTATGGGCTGGCTGTGGTCCAGGCCTACATGGGGTACATTCAGGTGAGAATGATTTAGGTTAACCTTTGGGAAGTGTGTGTGTGTGTTTGTGTGGGGGGGGGTCCATCTAAAGACATGTAAAGGTCTGGTGATATGTGATATGTGTACGTTTCAGAGTAATGCGGAACTGGCGGTGAGGGACATGCTGAAAGATTTTGCATGCCGCCGACGGCAACAGACCGGATCCTTGGAGGTGGAGTCAGAAGACTTCATGGACGACGGAACACCAATCAGATTGCGGGTCCAGATCAATGAAGAAGAGGTGGGCAGTGATAAGCTCCCCCTGATCTCAGTCCATAGTCTGTCTTAATTTGTTGTGTTCGGCTCAACATTTGGTTGAAATCCAGAGTATAAATTCTATAAACTGGCATTAATGTGTTCAAGAGATCAGATCATATGGAGACAAATTAACGCCTCAAGTGTTGTCAGCATAGAAGAAAAGATTGCACGCAAATGAAGAAATCAAATCCCAAATCAAGTGTGAGAAAAACACAATCGTACTCGTAAAAAAATGAAACCGTACTCGGAAAAAGAAAACCAATTGCAATTATTTATTTATTTTTACATTTGTGAACATAACTTTTTCATTTACAATTTAGAAAAAGGTGTTTCATTTCTTCATCTGCGCGGACAATACTTGTGTTACTTGTGTTAATTTGTGTTAATTTGTCTCCATAATATCAGTTCTTCCAAAGAATATCCAGTACATTACATTGGTTAGAGTAAAATTCTGCTGCCATGTCCCTCTCCTCCATCTCTACAGGGCAGCGCAGTGTTTGACTTCACAGGGACGGGGACAGAGGTGTGGGGGAACTGTAACGCTCCCCGGGCCATCACCCTCTCTGCCCTCATCTACTGCCTGCGCTGCATGGTGGGGCAGGACATCCCACTCAACCAGGTAACCACGTTCATTCTACGAGCCCGGAAAGGCTTTTAAATAACTCTTGAGGTTTGATTGGGTGTCTTTGGCAGGCACACTTTTCTTTCTTTTTTCCCCCTTTTTTCACTTGTATTTTATTGAGGTTTTTGGTCAGTGACAATTCAGGTAAAAAATTGAAAATAAATTTAAAAAAACATTATATGGGTTACACAAGTTATCAGATATAGTGCAACAGAGTATTTGAACTTCAGACAGTCAGGGAATTGGAGAGTTGTTACATGTAAAATGTAAAATGTAAGACAATAGCGACAGTGATATTGCAGTATGTGATTTGCTGATGCTCAGTATTTGTCTGGGAGACTGTAATTCCATTAGCTTTTTAAAAACTCATTCACATAATCAGACTATTTTCCCCAGTTACTCACAAGTCTTGCGCTGTCCTCAGCTTTTCCATTTCAAAAATTTCAGAAACTAACAAGCCAATTTTCTGCAGATGGGGGATCCACCTGAATCCATTTGCGTGTGATAACCTTTTTTCCTGCTGCTATAAGTACTTTCAATAAATATCTGTGGTAGGCACACTTTTAGTTAAGTGTATAGTCTCTTTGGCAGAAGCCAGGCACAACAGAACTGGTGACATTTGGTGAGATGTAGTGGCTAAAGCTACGGTTGGGATTGAGTCCAGTTAAAATGAATCGTGCAATCCGTTTGTTTAGTCAATCAAAAACAAGCATAACTTTGTTTGAAACATAGGGAGCAGTTGATGTGTTACCTTTGTAAGAATAGTAAATTGTTTGATATCAAAAGTGACAACACATCAAAAAAGTGACAACACATCAAAATAAGTGACATCAGAAAAAGTTAGTTTAAGTTAGTTAGTCACTTTTTTGATGTCACTTTTTTAATGTATTGCAACTTTTTTTAATGCGGTGCACCTTGTTTTATGTGTTGTGTTGTGACACTTCAGGGCCACCGTACATATGGGGGGATTAACCACTTTCACCATTCTGCTGTTTGCCCTTATAAACACATCAGCAGTTTTACAATAAAATCTTTTTATATTACAAGTCTTTTTATAGTTTAACTGTTTTTACTAATCTAACAACATATACTACCAATATTTTATACTTACTCTCATTCAAACACTTTTCGTGTGATTCTACTATTCTGATTCTATACAATTCAGCCATTTCCTTCCTTGGTGTACAGGGCTGTCTCACACCAGTCAAAGTCGTCATCCCGCCGGGCTCAATCCTCCAGCCTTCCCAGAATGCAGCAGTGGTGGGAGGGAATGTACTCACCTCCCAGAGAGTGGTTGACGTCATCTTTCGGGCATTTGAGGTGTGCGCTGCCTCGCAGGTGAGAATGTCTGCATTTGCATATATAAAACCTCTGTTGGTGAACTTACCCATTAAAGGGAAATCCATCTTAAAACACTGCATTGTTTAAAAAAAAGAGCTGCTGGAATTCTGTGTCCAACAAAAAGATCAACTACAGCATTTCAAAATAACAGAATCCAAGGGTGGAATTCCTTTAAGGGATGAGAACATGGAAACCAAAATTATCCATTTGTTCCTGGTAGGTTGTTCACTCGGTACTCTATGTTTAGCATACACTATCTTAAAGGATAAGTTAGGTAATTTTTCCTCTAAAAGTGTTTTTTTTGCCACTAACAGGCTCTGATTGTTGTTATAAGTGTCTGACAGGATCACATTTTTCTTTACCTTTCACTTTACCTTTCACCATGTAACATGGTTCAGCTCTAAACAGCTAACAAAGGTGTAGCTGCAGCAAGAGGTCTCACTCCTCACTAAATTTCTCGAGACTTCTCCTTGATTAGAGCGAGAATCATCGTTCTGAAATTTAGCGAGGAATGAGACCTCTTGTTGCAGCTACACCTTTGTTAGCTGTTTAGAGCTACATGGATGCTAACACAATAACAACAGATCGAATCAAGCGAAAGGTAAAGAAAAATGTTTTATTTACAGACACTTATCACAACAATCGGAGCCTGTCAGTGGCCAAAACGCTTTTAGAGGACTATGCACTTGCCCTTCTGCGATAACGTTCTAGCTGCATTAGCCACTAATCGCTAACATCAGTGCTCACTGAATACAAAAATTATTTTTCCCACCAGTCACGTAGACACACGACCATGGGAAAATACGGTCCAGGTTGAAAAATACCAAACTTATCCTTTAAGTGATGAGAACATAGTGCATCCAATGGGCCAGCTGCCTAACGGTGAGTATGGACACGGTTTTCTTTGTGTTGACCACTTGTTTATTTGTCGTCCTTCTCTCTGAAAGGGCTGCATGAACAACATCTCGTTTGGCAGTGAGAGGAGTGGTTACTATGAGACGGTTGCCGGGGGAGCAGGGGCGGGGCCAGGCTGGAACGGGCGGAGTGGCGTTCACAGTCACATGACCAACACACGCATCACTGACCCGGAGATTCTGGAGAAGAGGTGGGACATACATGTGGCTATCGCTGAATTTAGGAGCTAATTCATTAAAAATAAGAAAGATTATCATTTTAAAGTCTAAAAATCTTCTATCCAATCATTTTTAAGAGATAAAAATGGGAAACTCTCATAAATAAATAATTGGAAAAAAAATGGGAAACTCATTCATAAGTGGTGAAAATTAAACTTACAACATAAAATAAGCAACAAGCCACTGAATTTTCACATTATCATAGAAAGCTTCCAACTTTATAGCACATGATGCTAATGTTTCACTTCATTGATCTCCTGTAGTGCGTAGTGTTATACATTTATGGAGACAAATTAACGCCACAAGTATTGTCCGCGTAGAGAAAAAAAGTGCACGCAAATGAAGAAATCAAACACATTTTTCTTAATTGTAAACGAATAAGTTATGTTCACGAATGTAAAAAAAAAATTGCAATTGTTTTTCTCTTTATGAACACGATTTTATTTTTTACGAGTACGATTGTGTTTTTCTCACACTTGGGGTTTGATTTCTTCATTTGCGTGCGATTATTTTTCTTCTTCTATGTGGACAATACTTGTGGCGTTAATTTGTCTCCATACACATACCGTCCTTGACCTATCAGAGACCATCCATCAGATTGATTTATATGTTTATGTCTCGTTTTCAGGTACCCGGTGGTTTTGGAGCACTTCTCTCTGCGGCCCGGCTCAGGCGGTGCAGGGAAATACCGCGGCGG
Organism: Diretmoides pauciradiatus; assembly: GCA_900660315.1. NCBI lineage: Eukaryota > Metazoa > Chordata > Actinopteri > Trachichthyiformes > Diretmidae > Diretmoides > Diretmoides pauciradiatus. The sequence goes on along the minus strand of CABFOS010001800.1, from coordinate 15,687 downwards.
AGACGGTGTGATCCGGAAACTTCTGTTCAGGAAGAAGGTGGTTCTGTCCGTGCTGACCGAGCGGCGCTCCACCCGCCCCTACGGCCTGGATGGTAACCTCTTACCTGTAAAAATCCTCTTTGGGGCAGCCGTTTTCTTAGGAAGTTTTCTTTTTAATTGAATCGGCCAAAGTGACAGCACATATCAAAACATTTGAATATAAAATGTTTTTTGTATTCCAAATTAAATCAGGCTAGCTGATAATTGTATGTGTGTGTAGTGAAGTGGAAGAACATATAAAAAACACCAAGTAGTACTCTGCCTAAAGTTAAATGCTGTTGAATTTATTGCACATCATGTACATGGAGAAACCACCAAACCTCACTGGTTTCTGACTTGAATCTCCCAGTACCCAATTTACATAACCTTTAAACAGAAAGTGACCTCATTGGGACCTCCCACAGGTGAAAGGCATGATGGGAAATAGGATGATAGGAGGTACAACAAGAAACAAAGGGATCTTGTAGGCGTATACCTTAGGAGTTTCACTAAACTACAATAAAACAAAATATATCACACATAAGTAGAAGTATAGTCTACAATGTAAACAAGATAAAACACATTAGAATAATAAAACACATTAAAGTATAGATATTGCTCCACAGTGACGTCCTTCTTTCTCATCCTACTGTAAATCTCGTTTCTTTCATTTCATGTACTCGTTCCTCTTCTTCTCTTGTTGTGGATCAGGGGGTGAGAGTGGGGCAGCAGGACTGAACCAGCTCCACAGAGCCGACGGGAGAGTCCTCAACCTGGGAGCCAAGACCACCATCAGTCTGCAGCCAGGGGTAAGACTGTGTATGTGTATAAGTGCCTAGAGCAGGACTATTCAACTAGTGGAACGCGGGCCGGATGCGGGTCGTTTTTCTATGGCCCGCGCAAGAAGTCCGGCAAAAAAATAAATAAATCAGGCTGGCATAAAATCTACTACACATCCCAACACAGTAGGCGGCGTCATGCAGCTTTTTAAGTTGGTTTGGTGTCTGCCAATTAACACAAAGAAGAAGATTGGCGACAGCAAACCTGCAGCAAGTTTCAGCACCTGTCAATCAAACCCACGTTGTACTCAGGGCTGTCGAGCGGCAGGATTGTCCAGGGCTAAAAGACCCTCCCATCATCCCGTCGTCCCGGGACTGAAAAAAAATAGGATTGGGGAGGATGAAAATGAATTTTGGGACAAATTTGGGGGGGAAACCCTGCTAACGTTACAATGAACTGCGATGAAAATGAAACGGACTGCACGTTTTGTGTAGCGCACACAGTTCTTATTAAAGAACCCACTCAAAGTCTCCGTTAAAATACACCCAAACTTCGTAGCAAGTGAAAACTAATAATCCACGTTGAAATCATCAGGACGATTTAACTCGCCAGGTAGCGAGTTAAACCAGGTTATACGATTAACATTATGATGTGTTCAAGGTCTGTCAGAAAAATGAGTATTAGGCGAACGTAAACATGATGTGTTCAGTGTAACATTAAAATTGGAAAATGCATCTTTTGGGGAGAAACTTGAATAAATACAGTTGTTTGGACCAAATAATAGAAATGTATGCTTGGAAGTGTTATAAACAGACCTACTGACTTTCTTCATGTGTCTCCCCCTACAGGACATGTTTTGCCTCAACACCCCTGGAGGAGGAGGGTACGGGATGGAAGAGCAGGGGAACAGAAGATCCCAGAACAAGCGCCGGCGCCTGAACGAGACCTTCGCCGAGAGAGGCAGCGTCTTCGAATACCGAATGGCACAGGAGGGCGTGTGAAAGGAAACGAGACGGAAAGGGAGAGTTAAAGGACAAGCCAGAGGAGGAGGAGGAGAAGAAGAGAGTCTGTGTGTTTAGAACTCTCCAAAGATGGCGTGACAACACTGTTTTGGTATTAATTATCAGCTTGATCATTAAGCTGTGAGAAGTAAAGGAAGCAGATGTAAACGTCTGAAGGGGAAGAAACACTTGCAGGTGTAGGTATAGCAACGTTACAATAATGTCTACTGCTATTCTGTATTTTCAACAGCAGTACCCAACACCACAGTATAAAAATAGTTGTGTAATTCAGTAGGTGATATTAACTGTGCAGAGAGATAGTGGATAGACATTTAACTGAATTTCAGGAGGGGATCTACTGCCAAGATTAACTACTGCTGCATTTACATCAGCTCGCCAGATCACTAAACCCTCATCCTAATTATATCCGATATTTTAGCAAGGATGTCGACACCGTATGAAGCCCGACTTCGATTAGATTCAATTAACACCACAAGTATTGTCCGCATAGAAGAAGAAAAACACACGCAAATGAAGAAATCAAATCCCAATCGTGAGAAAAACACAATCGTACTCGTGAAAAATGAAATCGTACTCGGAAAAAATGGAATCGTACTCGTAAAAAACTAAATCGTACTCGTAAAAAATGAAATTGTACTCATAAAAATGAAATTGTACTCATAAAAAATGAAATCGTACTCGTAACAATGAAATCGTAAACATGAGTGAGAAAAACAATTGCAATTTTATTCTTTTTACATTTGTGAACATAACTTTTGTGTTTGATTTCTTCATTTGCGTGCAAAAAAAATGCTCTGCGGACAATAGTTTGTCTCCATAAGAGAAATGTTGAAACACTGGTGCCTCATTCGTACAAGTCTGACCCGCTTAGATTTCAGATCTTTGACTTCAGTAAAAGTAGCAATAACACAGTGTTGTGTGTTGTCTGAGGAGGAGCTTGACTGCTTGAAACGTTACATCAGTGAATAAATTCACATAAAAAGGAGCCTCAGTGTGCGGACCTTCTTTGCTTTTATCGCAGTACCACAGTGTAAAATACTTTGTTACAAGTTAAAGTTCTGCATCCAAAATCTGACTTAAGTCAAAGTACAAAAGTATTAGCATCAAAATATACTTAAAGTAACCAAAGTAAAAGTCATAATGCAGAATGGCCCATTTCAGAATCATATATATCATGTTACTGGACTTTAATTATTGATGCATTCATGTGTTCATCACTTTAATGTTGCAGCTGGTAAATCTGGAGCTAATTTTAATTACTTTATATACTGCGGAGTAGCTTAACCTATACAAATACAATTTATTAGTTGATTTATAATTTGTATTAATAACCTGAATCTGCAAAGTAACTATAGTAACTAAAGCTGTCAAATAATATATAGTAGAGTAAAAAGTACAATATTTCCCTCTGAAATGTAGTGGAGTAGAAGTATAAAGTAGCATGACATGGAAATACTCAAGTAAAGTACCAGTACCTCTAAACTGTACTTCTTAGTAAGAACATTTCAGTTAGTAGCCAACATGTCTGATTCATAAAATAACAGTGAGAAAATGAAGCATTCACGTGTTCTTGGATTCATATTACAGAGTAGAGTACATTTCTGTTGGTGCAGCCGTTTCTTGTGTCGAATAAACCCCTTTGCATTCTCATTTTAACGGTGGAAAAATCCCACTGCTCACATCAGTTTGCAGGTAACCGGAAAAGAGAGCGTCTTTATTTGGACATGAGCATACATAAGTAAGATTGCGCCTCACGTACTGACGTATGAGATCTCACGTTAACACCCCCACTTGATCTCAAGCTGTGCAGGTTATACTCATCTCATAATCAACCATTTCAGACACTTACAATCTCATGTCTTGGTGGAATTTACACACCAAACAAATAACTTACAAACTTCAACTTCTTGAACTTTGTCATTGGTTTAGTCATAACATCTGCAGCCATATCCTCTGTGGGACAATATTCAATTATTATCTGGCCATCAGTAAGAGCTGAGCGAACAAAATGATATCTAATGCCAATATGTTTCCTCCTCTGATGACTCACTGGATCTTTGGACAGAGCAATCGCACCTCAAAAATCTTCACTGGTGCATATTGACACTCACTCTCTATATCACTCAACTGCATAACATACAGACTTTCTTGCAACAATATCTTCATGAATGAGACCCCGGTGCTGTTGTGTGTAATAATACTCGATATTTTGTGCCTGTAGAAATGTGAATGGGGAAACCTTTCATTCTGGTATTTAAACTGTAATTCTCTCCCAGTGGTTTAGAAAGTCCACAGCTTGAGCTCCTGTACATTAACACAGTGGATGTTAAACTTGAAACCTGAAATGACATCCTGACTGAAGGTATACTTACAATGTACTTCATTTTTTAAGCTGTTCCAGTTCTAATTGTGCAACATAATCTCAGCGCTGAAGCAGCTGCTGATTTGAAGCATGTTTTTAGATGAACTGAAATCAACCACAACTTCACGGTGCGGCTACTGTTTGTTCTTCATGGACTAATACTAATACAGCTCTATAGGCCAGACAAATAAAACACATTTCTACAATGGGAATTCTTTTCTTTTTTTTCCAAATAGGATATTGGTTGTGTTTCATATGTATGCGGACGAAAAATGATGAACGATCCGCGGATGGTCCTCTTTCGGGGACCAGGCATCCGCCGATTGTTTTTCAGTCCAATTGTTTAACGTATTTGCTTGACAAACGTGATGTGTTAGCTTGCTTGCTGACAGGATATGGCAAAAGTTTGATATAAAAAATGACCATAAAAGCTAAATGATCGGCGGCCGGAAGAGGAAGTCGTTATCCGGATATCCTGGTTAGACCGGATAACCCAGACACAGTGGCCATTGATCCCAGAGGCTCAGATGGTCGTCAGACTGATTGAGCCTCTGGGTTCCCAGATTGTTGCTAAGAGTAATGTGCTCTGAATACAGGGATGAAAATATTCATTTATTTTATGTTAAAGTTATGACAAATACATTTTCTTGGTTTGAATTATATAAAAGTGGGAAGCAACTTAATGACCATGGGAAAATGTGGTTCCCAAGACCAGACCAGTTGAGAACCTCCGCAATAGGGCATGTTGAGGTAGAACCCAGCAGGAGTGTTTGTGTGTTGGGGGGAGGGATACGTGGCTCTTTTAACGGAGTGTCCCCTCCTCCAAGCTTTGGATCAGGAATGATCCGGGGGAGGAGGAGGGAGGAGGGTGAGGGAGTGCAGGCATGCATAGGCAGCTGATAAAGAGATAGTGGCCACTGCAGTAGAAGCAGCAGGAGGCTGACGGCTGCTGGACTGGTGATGTAAATCAGTTGGTTGTGTGTGTGTTGGGACCTGGATGTAAAGGCTATGGACTGTGGATCACAAGATAGTATCCTAGTATCTCATGGATCACAGTTCCGGGGGTAAAACCATCTGTTATACTCAAACAGTTTGATATTTGCCCCCCCTGGTGTCGCCCGGAGCCACCCCTCTGCATTAGGCTTTGGGTCTTTTCACTCAATATGGGGCAGTGTTATGGAGACATTAACGCCACAAGTATTGTCCACGTAGAAGACGAAAAACGCAGGCAAATGAAGAAATCAAACCCCAAGATTTCATTTTTTACGAGTATGATTTCATTTTTTACGAGTACGATTTCATTTTTACGATTGTGTTTTTCTCACGCTTGAACAAGAAATTCTCAACTTTTGAACAAGAAATTCTTTATTCACGGCATGAAATCTTAAATTTATCTTTATCTTTTCCTGACTAAAAATACGTTTTTTACAGTATGTGACAACCAGTCAAATCCTAAACCAACAACATACAAAACCCCAGAAAATATACTTCCAAACAGAAACTCTCCTCTTGGTCAATTTGCCAGACAGTCCAGATTTTCAGAGGCCATCAATAAGACAGAAAATACAGGAATAAACGACATACCATTCGAGGCACATTTCCTTTACCTTTAGAAACTTCTTTCAATACTTTGCAATCTGGCTTTGTGTGCAGTTTTCAGCTCGATAGTACACAAAAGCTTGGCATTGGGTTTGGGGAGGCAAACAATGAAAAGCAACATTCAGAGTATGAAAGTGCATTGGCAGCTAAAGGCCCCTGTACTATTACACATTGTCTTCCAGTGAAAGACTGAGATCGCTATTGGTCATTAATCAGTTGTTTGAAATAGATTGTAACATGCAGTACTGCCACAAATTGACTAGAAAAATATTTTTTTTGTTTTAAATGAGTGCCTCCTAGCTTCTCCAAAATATTAGGCAATCAATGCCTCTTGAATTTAAAGGATAAGTGTATAGTCCTCTAAAAGCATTTTTTTTGTTGTTGCCACTGACAGGCTCCAATTATTTATTTCTCAGACAGAGAAAAAAAAATGTTTTTCTTTACCTTTCGCTTGATCTGATCTGTTATTGTGTTAACATCCACTTGTAGCACAACTAACCACAACAACAGCGAGTCCCTATCCAACAAAGGTGTAGCTGCAGCAAGAGGTCTCACTCCTCACTAAAGAAAAACATTTTATTTCTGTCGGGATCCTGTCAGACACTACAATTGGAGCCTGTCAGTGGCAAAAAAAACGCTTTTAGAGGACTATGCACTTGCCCCGATGCCTCGTGTTTTAGACAGATTTTCTAAGCTAAGCGCTAACCGCTAGCAGCTATGGACTCATTCTATACCGGACCAATTTAAAAATTCTTGTTCCCACGAGTCAGTTAGACACACGACCATGGGGAAATAGGATCCAGGTTGAAAAAAAAACTAAGTTATCCTTTAATGTAGTGACTGAGACAGTATTTGGGGGTATTTAAAGGAGACCTGTGGTAAAGCAATCTATTATACTCCAGTGGTTTGAAAGTCAGTAGTCTACTCATGGAGTAAAATATCCACAATGTACATTTACTTAGCAAAGAAAAGACGTTTTTACATGAAAAATGGTCTAATTCTAAACTGCTAACATACCAATGAAAACCCAAAACCCCAAATTTTTCCACCCAATGGAAATGCATTCAAATAATCTTGCTGTCTTATTGGTGATGTCAGGACAACATTATTGGCTGGCGAGCACAGAAACTAAACGCCTGAACCCAACCAGCCTAACAGTACAGTCCAGCTTTAAAAAGACAAACAACTCAGAACTAAATAGCTTCTTTGATTTAACCATCTGAACAAACATACTAAAAGCCAAGTAACACACGGTGACAGACTCCAGCATGTACACACAGATGCACACACAAGTTTTAAAGCTGTTTAAATATGGAGACAAATTAACACCACAAGTATTGTCCGCGTAAAAAAATGCACTCAAATGAAGAAATCAAACACAAAAGTTATGTTCACAAATGTAACAATTGTACAATTACATTTTTTACGAGTACGATTGTTTTTTATCACGCTTGGGGTTTGATTAATTCATTTGCACTGCATTATTTTTCTACTCTAATATTTGTGGCGTTAATTTGTCTCCATCTTTAAAATTACAACGCTGAGTAACATCTAAAAATAACAGCATTTTATTACATTTTATTACCCTGTATGACACCAAACTTCTTTAATACTTTGTAACCCCGGTTTTCAATTCAGCACAATACTGTACAAAGTTTTAACAAGACAATAAAAACAGAAAGAATCTGACAACTTTCAGCTGTCAATGTCGAGACATTAAAAAACAATTTCTGTTGTAAAATTCATGATATCAATAGTGCAAATAACAGTGCAAAGTCCCTGGGAAACACGTTCTACTCCATTGAAAGACGTTAGATATTGGTTGTACAGTTGAGGTAGGTTGTCAAAACATCCAGCACTACATCAGATTGATTAGAAATAAAACATATGGCCTTTTCAAATCTTAAAGCATTACTCCCAAGTACTTAGTAACTTGGCATATCAGGCCGTCATTGAGAGAGTATTTCGGGGGTTATTATGCATTTCCTGTGACAAAACAATGTTCCTCCCTTTGCCAGCATTAGACTTTTGGTTTAAAACTCTATATAATATGGGATATGGCACTTTGACTATATAGAACCATGGAAGACTTCATAAGTATTTATTCATGGAATAAAATAGCTACAGGTTTTTCATGTTAAAACCAGTCCGATTTTGAACCAACAACATACAAAAACACCAAATTGCCACTTGAAAATACCAATCTTGGCCAATTTGCAATTGCATCCTGACAATCACACCATTTTGTTGAGGACCAATACACAGTCCAGACTTCGAGACAGGAAAAAAACAAACTCAAGGCTAAACAGCTTCACTTTGATTATCCCTCTGGAGGAACGTACTAAAACAGAGTAACACAAGGTGATAACGATGAACTCCATGTACACACACACACACCTTCTGAAAGGAAAATAGCTGTTTTCACTGGAACTATTATGGCAGTTATTGAACACCCATTTCTGCAGCATTTTATTTCACACCCTGTTCAGCACCACAGTATTTTTCAATAGTTTAACTCATTATAGATGGTTTTCACAAGACAACCACAAAACTAGGGTCCAAGAAAACATTCAGCAGTCGCAGTAGGTAGACAACATTCAAAAGCAATTTCTGCAAGAAAACAGATCATACTGATATCAAAATAGTGCAAATAACACTGGCAGTGCAAATCCCCTGTATTAAAACATGTTCCATTTCATTGAAAGACTGAGGTAGATATTTGTACTGTATAGTGTTTGAGGTAGATTGTCTTCAATTTCTTGAAACTATGCAGTACTGGCACAAATCGATGAGAAACAACAAACAATGTTATTGTCTTTGAAAATATTGACCAGCAAAAAGAAAAAAACATTTTGTCCTTTCCACTAAATAATTCATCTCTGGCACGACTCCCAAGAAGTTCATAATCCCTTTGCATATTAATCAGTCAATATCTCTTGAGCTGGGCGATAGTAATAAAGGCTGGGTGGGAGTCGACTTGCAGGAGAACTTGATTAAAACTCAAGCCCTGTATCAATATTTTCTGTCTACTTTAGTATCCTTGCATATTAGAATGTCAATGGTTCAGTTTGACTGATTGAGAGTCAGTAATTCAGTCAGTACTGGGGGTACCTGTTAAGGGGAGGCCCACTCTGCAGGGTGTACTGACTGGGAGGTTGATGGTGTGAGTGGGAGCTCTGATTGGCTGGCATAAGGACATCAAACACACTCTTATTGGGAGGCACAGATTGCAACATGTTGTCCAGGTCCATAATGAGGGGAGGGGCTTGGAGAGAAACCCGCCCACTGGGGAGAATGGGCCAATACGCATGGCCTAAGAAGTGTCCGGGCGCCACGTGAGAGCTCCCATAGCTGTAGAGGGGGAGTCCACCGTGAAGTGACATGAGGGGACCTCCGTTAAACCGCATGCTGGGTGGGGCGACGGCGTTGGGAGGGGTGTATTTGGCGTAGGAGGTAGGCAGCTCCCACGGGGGTGCGGTAGCTTCTCGCCGGGCTGATTTATGGAGCGGGGGCTTGCAGTCCTCATAACCGTCCGACCCCACCTCGCCAACGGGAGGAACACGCTTCCTGGCCTGTGACACTCCCCTCCAGTCCTCATCAGAGGAAGAGGAGGCCGGGCTAGCGGAGCTGGCGGAGGCACTACGGGCAGAGGAGGTGTAGCGGGGTCGTGGAGGGGGTGAGGGTCTAGGGTGCTCCACGTCCCCCCAGCAGTCCCTGGTGGCCATGCTTGCCTCCCCGGCAGCACTAGCTGGCCTCAGACTGTGCAACAGGGAGTCGATGGCAAACGATGAGTCCAGTTTGGGTCGGAACAAGTCCTCCTGCGGCGGGGTGGGGTGTCTGGTGGGCATGGGAGGGAGGGAGGTGGTGACGCCGACAGAAGGGGGCTCCGAGTCTGGCTTGTGGGTGTATCCATGTAGGATGTAGGGGGCCAGATCCTGGGCGAAGACGGTCTCGTCCTGGCGTGACACGGCGGTGTTCTGCCTCTTGAGGAGCTCCAGCGGCACACGGCTCAGCTCCACAGCCCAGAAGTTGCCCTTTCCCTGGGGCTTACCCGGGTCCTTCAGCACCTACAGGTGGATGGAGGAGGGTACAGTGAGATGAGTATCAAGCCCTACGACCCAGTCAAACAGGACTGACCTATAGTTTCACACTTCTTTAACCTCAAAACTATGAAACTATGATCAAATCTGTGCTCAAAACAATGAAACTATATGCTCAAAACCATGAAACTATGAGTACAGTGACATGAGTAACAAGCCCTACAACCCAGTCAAACAGGACTGACCTATAGCTTCACACTTCTTTAACTTGGCCATCACAAAAACAAACACATACTGTTAGGTTCGAGGAATGCATCCAAACACCCTTACAATGAATGCATATACATTTGTATGGGTGGCCCTATCCACTGAGGTATACAGGTCTCATTTTGAAGACTTGTTTTCTGTATAAAATACTACACTGATATGATATAAGACTTTAACACAAACCTTCACAAAGCAGTCATAAGAGGAGAGGTTGTGTCTCACAGAATCACGCCAACCTTTGTAGTTTCCTTTGAAGAATGGGAAGAGAGTACTGATCTCCTTCAGGATCTGAAAATAAAGGAGAGGAGTCACCATCACGTCTAGTTTGTCAACTTTCAGCATACAAGAAACAGCCACAGTATTTAGACATCAATTCAGAATGATACTACGTCACCAATGAATTGATATATTGTACAGTATCAAGGTCAAGTAATGTTATAATATTATGTGCCGTTATCTTTCACGAGATATCAAATATTTCCTGAGGTAAAACAATTGTAAAATAAGATTGTCATTGTAAGTGTGTGCAGTAAAATTGATGTAGAAATACAAAAACTGTCTGTTCAAAATGAAAATACTGATTTGTCTTAATCAAAAACAAGATATTTAATGAATATGTGGAATAATAAGTAATGAAATAAATTGATTTCAAAAGATCTAGCAAAGAAACACTCAGTCATGCATGAAATAACATAGGAAGTGAATACGGGTCATTTTTGGCCCATGTTGTGCATTAGAAGGGGGATGCAGAGCTTGTGCATCAAAGGGTTAAAAAATATATTTTAATTGTTTACATTTTAAGACATGTCAGTAGACCTACATGTCAACTACACATCACTAGTGTTCACTATGTTTCTTATATTGAATCAGTAAATAAGACCAGGCAAGATGTCGATCATTAATCATCTTTATATGATTCTATTCCTCTAGAGCAGAAAATACCCAGTAGGCCAAGTGAAAAGTGAGACCATCTACAGATATCTTATCAACCCATGCCTGATACAGATCAGTGTCTGGTTTCACTACAGTACAGTCTTATCAAAACAAACTAAGAATGGCATGGGTGATGGTCGGTGAAGTGTCACCAAGAGGTTTCTGTTTAGTGTCACCGTGTGAACGACCTGTCATCATCAGTAAACTGAAGGGGAAAAGCGAAATGAACATAGTACTGTGATTTCATTACTTATTCCGATAGGCAAACACTTAAAGTTTTCTCATAATTCCAATGAGTTTAACTTGAATCAAATGCCATGGGACGTGCGTGGACGTGATAAACAGCAGCGTGCGTAAAACACGCCATGCGTTCTCTGTAGCCCATCCTCCCATACATGGACAGATTATCCTAGAACCACGGGCCCCACACGCAAATAGTACACGTGTGCCGTCGCTGAGCACACAGACTGTATTAAATATCCGACCTGCAGCATCACACAGCAGCAGAAACCATACGTCTTTAAATTGAGAGTGATGTGCGCATTTACGCATGCGGCGCAGCAGCGGTAGCTTCATTTACACACCGACCGACCGAGTTCCTGCCCGGACCTCGCTCTGCTTTCCGGGCCGTGGACCCCAGGGGAAGGGCCCCCATTGGCTCCAGGGCCCTGGGCATGTGCCTACTTTGCCCATGTGGTAATCAGTCTAAAATATGCTACCATACCCCAAATGTAATTCACTAACAGCAAAACACGTGTACTTTACCTCTGATAGAGTCAGTTTCTTCTCTGGGGAGTTCTGGATGACCATAGCGATCATGGCGAGGTATGAGTACGGTGGTTTAGGGTACCGCTGATAGTTCTTTTTCCTCCCACCGCTGGTACTCTTCTCCTGGTCACTGCTCCACGAGTCCCGGGTAAGAGTTTCCTCTTTGAACACGGCATCTTTGCTGGGCTGATGTCTCGGGTAGGACGACCCCGGCTGCCCGCGGTGCTCAGGTGGTGGTCCGGCTTTATCCATATGCGCCGCAGCTCTGGTGAGGTGGTGGTCGGGGGCGGCAGCAGGCGTCTCCAGAGGAGGCGACTGTTGAGGGAACACCGGGGCCGGATGATGAGGCCAGTGCTGTGCTGGAGAGCTCCGCGTCACGCAGCTCATAGGGCGACTCTGCTGCGCATCTCTGCCGGAGTCAAGTTGACGGTCGTGGTGAGCTCCGAGGTGCAGAACGGGTGGTGCCAAGAGACTCTGCTCCAGCCAGTGCTTTGTCATGCTGATCAGCCAAGGTGGGGGGAGATCGGACAGGAGAACGGAGAGAGGGGGAGGGAGGGTAAAGACTCGGTCCTTAACTTCTGGCAGACTGCTGGCTCCAGGCTGACTCTATTTGAAGAGCAAACAATTAACAGTTTCATGTAAATCCCGCTGCGTAATCGAGGAGAGAATGACGCGTTATCTGCAAGCAGAATGACTGATCGCCGCGGGGGGTTGGGGAGGGTCCGTGTATAAGAGAGGGGAGACAGTAAGCCTGTAAATAACCATATGATAATATCAACACGGCGCTTGTAACGCAGCAATGCCGAGTTTGATTTGGAAACAGCACTTAGAAAATGTTACACAGGAATTGGCGTCATGGGATGAGCCATAAAACTTAGTATGCTCAGGCTTAATATTCACCTTAGTTTCTTTTTTGTTTTAAGAGACGAGCCAAGAAAACATCACCTTACTCTCTCTCTCTCTGCATTTAGGCATATTAAACAAACTCCTATCCAAAGTGGCCTGTGGGATGATTGGTGACCATTCTCCTGCAGAGATGGTCTCCCCCCTTGTAATGTTTCGACTAGTGCCCCAAACCCTGGACTGTGACGTACTTAATTTTATTAAGTTTTCTTGCTTTTCCATACATGATCCAGCATTTTGTGTTATGTCTTGTTGATTTTGGTTCGCTATCAAGGACTGTATTTTTTAAATTTGATTTACTACTTATTTTTTTAAATTTAATTCATTTTTTTATTCTCTATTATTATTAACATTATTATCATTTATCTCTCAATTTTCCTTATTTTTTATTACTTATCATTTTTTTATAATTATTTTATTTTATTTATTCTTTCCTTCTTATCTATCAATTTTTTCTACTTATGTAGGTGTTTTGCTGTCCTGTTTTACTGCTCAATTAAAAAAAAGACAGTTAAAAACAACAAAGACAGAGTGTCCTGCAGAGGGTGGGGCACAAGGGAGATAGAGGAATTTCGATTGAGGCTTTTCATGCAATCAACAATTTTTGGCGAGCAATATACATAAGGACCGCTAATATACAAACACGGAAAGATTAAGAAGTTGTTGCATGTAATGTTATTGTGAAATCACGTAACAATTCAGGAGGCATTGCTCTTAATACACAAGCCAAATTGACCCCATTGGATAGCACTTATTTTAACCTACTCTAATTATTTGGAAGGTTCAATCCAGGCCACGTTGACTCCAGAAAACCTACCACTACACACCGCAAATACCCTTTAAATATGATTCTCTTGTTTGGGGGGGAAGCAGCAACAGCCAGTGCAGTGCCTTTTTCAATTAGTCAAGAAATTCGCATTCCAGATAAATGAATGCTAAATGAAAGCTCCCAGGAGAGCCCGCAGCAGTGGGGGGTGGGGAGTGTATTACGAACAGTGGGGTCTCCTAGATATTATGCAGGATTCATTCAAAGTGAGAGAATAAAAAGTTTCGGGGATGCGTATCTTTTGTTCAAGTTAACGTAGTGCTAATGTCTAAACTCTTGGTTCCCAGCAAGACAGTGAAAACAAGTTGGATTGGAGGCCTTCCAAAGAAGCTGCTTAGCATGTGAGGAAATCCAGTGGCCATTCAACACCATTTGTGGGTTTTATACAGCTTACAAGCTGCTAAGTGTCCTAGTTGGGACATTCACACCTTAAACGGGAGCAAACACCTTTTCCCGAGTTGTTGAACATGCTCAAGATATGAACAACTCCACCCCGCCCACACGACGAAGAAGAAGAAGATATCCCCCAGCAGCAGAAACCACAAGTGCGTCTTTAAATTGAGAGTGGTGTGCGCATTTACGCATGTGGC
>CABFOS010001743.1:8244-29966 GCA_900660315.1 Diretmoides pauciradiatus | reverse complement strand
CTTGGCTCCATATAGAACTGTAGCTCTCATGTTAGGAGGGCCGTTGTCACCTGCTTCTCAGCTGGCTGCTGTGGGCGCCATGGCAACCGGCCTGTCCGCTACTGCAAGCGTTGCCATGTCAACCACCACAGCAGTGAGGTGGGGGCTGCGGCGGAGACCCATCTGTACCAGACCTCGCCCCCTCCCATCAACACGCGAGAGTGCGGGGCTGAGGAGCTAGTGTGCACTGTGGAAGCTGTTATAAGGTGCATTCACAGTGTTTACACTGCAGTGATGCACATATGCCTGTTGAACCATGATCTATAGGCTAAAGATACTGTATGTCAGGATGTCTTGTTCTGTCAATCTCTTTTGCTTTTGTTCTCTCTCTTTTCTCCCTCTACATCTCTCTCCTTTGCCCCCTCACGCACATATATTATACAGTATATTATTATTCCACATCAGTTTCTCTACCTGTCTCACATTCTCATCTTTCTCTCGCTCTCTTTTCTTCTGTCTGGCACTGTCGACCTGCCCCTCTGTAACTATTATCCCTCCCAACCACTGCATATCTGTCCAGCCTTCTGAAGGAGGCAGAGATCCATGCAGAACAGCGCGAGTTTGAGCTGAACAGGCGTCGTCAGATGGGCCTGTCTGCCTCCCACCACTCTCTGGACAACATCGACTTTGACAACAAGGAGGATGACCAGCACGACCAGCGCCTCCTCAGTCAGTTTGGCATCTGGTTCCTGGTGTGTATTCACAGGTTGCTTCTGTGTCCGTCAATAACCAGCTGGCGTGAGATAAGGATGTGTTCATTACATGGCCTCTTATCACTACTCTGCTGAATTCAATGGTTAGTTTGCTTCTCCGGCACATTTCCCTGCCCTTTGCCCATGTCTCCTCTTCCCCCATGTAGGTAAGCCTGTGTACCCCCAATGAAAACACACCCACGGAGAGTCTGGCTCGGTTGGTCAGCATGGTGTTTCAGTGGTTTCACTCCACCGCCTACATGATGGACGACGAGGTGGGCAGCCTGGTGGAGAAGCTCAAGCCTCAGTTTGTCACCAAGTGGTTGAAGACAGTGTGTGACGTGCGCTTCGATGTCATGGTCATGTGCCTGCTGCCCAAACCTGTGGAATTTGCCAGGGTAAGGTGCCGGGGTCAAATGAGCGAACGTGTGGGTACAAATACAACATAGACAAGCCTCCCAGTATTATTTGGTCCTTCTAACCCATCCCACAGGGCAATGCACATCTGAATTCCTATATATCTCAGTTATAGTGCATGTTGCTATTTGAACAAATTGCATTGTGGAACAGTTAGTAGTGAAGAATGACATTAAACAAGGAGCAGGTCACAATCTTCACTCTCCCTTGGCTGTGTTTGATCAAAGCTGTCTTCCCACACTTTTCTCCAGGTGGGGGGTTACTGGGACAAATCATGTAGCACGGTGACCCAGCTAAAGGAGGGCTTGAACCGGATCTTGTGTCTGATACCCTACAATGTCATCAGCCAACCACTCTGGGAATGCTTCATGCCTGAGTGGCTGGAGTCCATCCGGACCGAGGTGCCCGACCACCAGCTCAAAGAGTTCCGTGAAGTGCTGAGGTATGTTCACCTCCTCAAAGACAAAATGTTAAGACATACCGTAGTTATTGCCGTAACAACGGTATAGGTTTGATGTTGAGGGGAAGGTGTGATACTTACAGTTAGTTAATACAAGCCTTATCTTAAAGGAAACATGCACCCTAAAACACTTTAATGTGACGCTATTTCAAGATATTTCAAAGTGCAGCTAGAATGGAGTTTGAAAGCAGAACAGTTTTCATCTGTCTAAAACATCTAAAGGGTAAACGTTTTTTCTAGACCCACTTTGTACCAATGTTCAGCAACAGTGAATAAATCCATTGTAGGAGAGGAAGAGATATCATTTTCTCCACCAACAAAAAAAACCCACACTCATTTACTATGCATCAGTATTGTTATTGCTGTTGCTTACACGCCATTCTGGGAAATGTGGAATAATTGAGCAGAAGTAGACGAGGCAGGTTGAGGTAAAGTGGCTACACCAGTAAATTACAAAACTATACAACTACATTACAAAATAGCTCCTGAACAAATCAATGACATGTAAAGATGTACAGTAAGAGTATCCAAGGGTGGATTTTTTCTTTAACTTGTCTGTATAAATCCATCTACATACATGAACATATTCTGTATTATTGTGTTCTGTCTCCCTCCCCCTCATAGCAAGATGTTTGATATCGAGCTGTGTCCGCTGCCCTTCTCCATGGAAGAGATGTTTGGGTTCATCAGCTGCAGATTCTCCGGCTACCCAGCGTCTGTACAAGAGCAGGCTCTGCTGTGGCTGCATGTGAGTCCACATACACACACTTGAGTGTCCAGCTCATATCCTGTGGTTCTGTCCACAGTGCGTGTGAATTGAACAGGTTGTCATTGTGTGTGAGAGTCTGGGCAAGGGCCTGCTGAATATGGATCTGGGTCACCGAATGAGACTGAGAGACAGGAGGGATTTTGCCTTTCATCCCATATGCACTCACAGCTTGCTGCCCTATATACAAGGATCAGTTTCACCTTTTCTGTCACCACTGTGATCAAGAGATAGCAGTAATTCAGCTTTAGAAAATAGGTCACATTCAAGTCATTGAAGTCATGTGTGTACTGTAAGTAACGTCTTAATTTTGGGGTATATTTTTTTGGACCTATAGGTGCTGTCAGAGCTGGACATTGTGGTGCCTCTTCAGCTGCTGATTGGTATGTTCTCCGATGGGGTGAACTCTGTGAAGGAGCTGGCCAATCAGAGGAAGGCACGGGTCTCAGATCTGACCGGCAACACTGGGGCTCGCAGGGTGAGGGAGACAGCCATGCCAAAGTTACTCCCTTCCAACAGAACATTGTGCACATCATCCTCAACATTTTCCCAGGGCCAGGGCATACAGTATAATACAGTGACTGGTCTCTATTGTCTGATGAAGAGGACTGCACTCAAAATACCATCTACTAATAAATTTATGCACCTTGGGAGCTGCTTTTGGTGTGCTGACTCTACTTTTGTTAGCTGTTTTGCATTCTGTCCAGCATCTGTTTAGAATTGGGAAGTGTGTGTTTTTACTCGGCTTGGCCTGTATTGTGTACTATTCACAGGGATGTGTGTTGGCATGGCAACTGCCAAAGTCTAAATATAACTCTGTTAAGGGGCTTAATTGAACTTGACAACCATGAAGATTTATCATTTAACTTTAAAGCTAAGCAACTATGGATTTTACAAGTCATTGTAACTGCCAGTTACAGGGTCATGTTGGAGCTAAAAAGATTGCCAAGGGCACACATGCTTTGAATTTGAATTGAAACAAACATATTTCACATTCTATAGTGATGCGTCCTGTCCTCGTAGGTGAGTGTGGTCTCAGATCCAGGACGTCGCGGGCAGCACAATACCCTGAGCCCTTTCCCCAGTCCGTTCCGGAGCCCGTTCCGCAGCCCCCTCCGCTGCAGCCCTTTTAAAAACCTGGGCCACGCCGCTGGCCACTGTGCCCTGGATCTGGACTGTGATGATGATGACATGAACCTGGGCTGCTTCATCCTTATGTTCGACCTCATCCTCAAGCAGGTGACCATACGTCCCTTATATTCTTATAGGGACTTTTTTGCTGTGAGAGTTGGATTCTTGGGTTTCTCAGTGCCAGACCAATCAAAAAACATAAGCCAAGGATGTACACTTAAGTGCTATATTCACAATATGTAGCATTTTGTTTAGCGTGTTGTGTTAGCTGAAAACCAATTATTGTTTTCCCTCATTCATTTAGGGACAAATGGCTCACAGCGAATAAAACACACAGGTGGGATGTTGAGATTTGTGTCGTGCTCCACTTTCTGTTACCCTGTTTTTATGGTTGTCCCAGATGGAGCTCCAGGATGATGGTGTGATGCTGGGTCTAGACAGCAGTCTGGGGAAGGATATCGTAGGCATCATCAACAATGTCTTCCAGGCCCCGTGGGGGGGCTCACACACCTGCCAGAAGGATGAAAAGGCCCTAGAGTGCAGCCTGTGCCAATCCAGCATCCTGTGCTACCAGCTGGGCTGTGAGCTCCTGGAGAGGCTGACCCCCCGGGAAGAGATACACCTGGTGGTGAGATGCTGCATACATTATCATGCATGCCAGCCTCAAAGACTGATGCCATTCAGTCCTCCTGTCGCAACCCACAGTGCAGTTAAAGAGCACTATGTGTGGCTCAGCCATATTGTTGTAATGATGTCAGTCCTGGAGGCTGACATGCTTTATGAATGTGATTCATTTTGTGCATGCAAATGCAGAATTACTGATCATGTGATGTGATTGGCAGGGGTAACTTTAAGACATGTGATCTCCCTTCTAGGAACCCACTGATAGTTTGGAGGAAACCTTGCTCTTGCCTCAGTCAGATTACTCTCTGAGGGCTGAGAATGGAACTGAGGAAGGAGACAACCCAAGTGGCACACACACTGACAACTCCAGCAACCACTCTCCTGATAACCTCCGTCTGTATACATAATGTCTTTCAAATGAAATGTTAAAACATGAAATGCAGCCTTCAAAGCTTGACTTACCGGTTTACCAAGCAGGCACAATGATAGTAATATAGTGATACAAAAAATATATTCAATCAATTATGTGGCATTTGTGAACTTGCCCAGTGATACATGCTACTAAAA
Source organism: Diretmoides pauciradiatus (assembly GCA_900660315.1). NCBI lineage: Eukaryota > Metazoa > Chordata > Actinopteri > Trachichthyiformes > Diretmidae > Diretmoides > Diretmoides pauciradiatus. The sequence goes on along the minus strand of CABFOS010001743.1, from coordinate 25,270 downwards.
TTAGTTAAATTGCAAATTAGACAGAACAGAGCTCATGTATGCGCTGGCATGTTTCATATGTTGAATAGTAGAATAATTTCAATGCATTTCAGTGCTTCAAAGATTTCACAGTCTCAATCAGCCTCCATTCCCAAATTATTTGGATAAATAATGTTCTATTTTCATGCAAAAAAAGATTGAACTAAGCCTGCTCTGCAAAAGTACAGAGCAACTTGAAAGACCACCAGAGATGTTTCCCTTGGTTGGGGAATTCTTTCTCACATGAAAGCATTGTTCCTTGCAGCGATGAAGAATAACTCTGATAAGAAGTTCTGCTACCAGCAGCTACCAGTGTCTTTGAAACTCATTTACACCATTCTGCAGGTACGTGCTTGGAATACCAATATGAAAACTGAGATGCAAATAGACTGGAGACATTCAGTAACATTTCCTTGTTCAAGTGTGATTGATTTGAATGTAAATATGGTATATTATTAGACTCAGACGTCTCTACTGTGTCAGTCAAATGTCATTGTTCTGTCCCATTTAGGAAATGTCCAAATTTGAGGAGCCTGACATCCTGTTCAACATGCTGAACTGTCTGAAGATCCTGTGTCTCCATGGGGAGTGTCTGTACCTCGCCCGTAAGGATCACCCCCAGTTCCTGGCCTACATCCAGGAGAAAATGCTCATCCCAAGGTATGTGACAACCTCTCAGCTATGAGGCACAAAAAAATGACTTTGATGTATTAGAAATATCTTGTAGCGACAGTTTTATTTAATCAACTTCTTGACGGCAACTTCTCAACTGGCCAGTATGTTTGTTTGTGTGTGTGCGTGCGTGCGTGCGCGTTTGTCTAATTTAATCTTTATCTTTCAGTCTGTGGTCCATGTTGAAGTCAGAGTTTTGCCAGCTGGCCTCCCTAGCTGTACCTCAGCTCCTCCATGCCCTCTCTCTCTCCCATGGCGCGGACATCTTCTGGAACCTGATTGACACAAACTTCAACAGCAAGGATTGGAAGATACGATTTGAAGCGGGTGAGGGATAAAAAACAGGTCCTGAAATGTCTTATATATCTGATATATCTGCAACTTTACACAGCCTGTACAGCTTCAAATGATTATATATTGCCTCATATACAGGTATATTCAGTATATGAGGCTCAACATCATGAATTTATTATAAATATTTGTGGTTTTCATGACCGGTTATGAGTGATGTGGTTGTGGTTATATGAATGAAACGTTAGAGAAAGACCCCCAGGCTGCTTGTATAATCTCCTCCAGAAACCACCGCCCACGTCTCCCCCTTGTGTTGTCATGGTTACCTTGCGGCTCATACAGGCAGCAAAGAGGAATTGCAGGATTAATACGTTTTTTCTCACCCTGTGATTGGCAGAGAGGAGCTGTATGACCTTGAGACAGAGCTAAAGGACACTTCCTCTGACATGCCGTATGATATAGGAATAGAGGGGAGCGTAGAATAACACAAATATGAAATCAACAATGAGCTGAACATACTGCCTGGAGAGTTATCAGCCTTCACACATACAAACACCCTAGAAAATGACATCATGAGTAGTGACACATCACATACTGTAGCTAGCCATTCAGTCTGATGACCAAGTGAAATGATGAGCCATGATGACACACATACACGCGCGGGGGCACAGGGCATGTCTTTAAATTAATAGTGACAGACATGCACATGAAGTGAGTTTCGAATAAAGTATGAGACACACACACACACACACACACATTCACAGCGGCTATATCATGAACATGAGCTCTAATAATGTAATTACGCCTCTTTATAAGTTGTGTTGAAACAGACGGCCAGACATTTACTTCTTTGTAAATCTGTGTGACTCATGCTAAAAACACAATTGTGTTCCAAGGCTGTTCTGTGACCGACAGGCAATCTGGCTATGACCGCCCTTCAGCAGCTCGAGTCCCTGGTCCCTCCTCTACCACACTGACACCTAGTGATCAACACTGGGTGCTATCCACCAGCACAGTGCATGAGGCTTTATGGATGTTACTAAAAATATTTGTCTGTCATTATATAAACTGTAGCCAGCAACGTGGTTGGGCTTATCTTTTTTATAAATTATTATTATCACAATATATTTTTTTATATTGTGGTGCTGAGATGTTCCTGTTTGTCCTGTATTTTCATGGAAACTCCCAGTGGAGAAGGTGGCGGTGCTCTGTCGGTTCCTGGACATTGGCTCAGTGACGAAAAACCACTTGCTGAAATATTCCCTGGCCCACGCCTTCTGCTGCTTCTTGGCCTCTGTAGAGGATGTCAACCCAGCCGTGGCCACCCGGGCCAGACTACTGCTAGACACCATCAAGAGGCCGGCCTTACAGGTGATCTGCTCACACAGCAATTTAATGCTGAATTTAATACTGAACTATATTTTGAAAATTTCTGTAGCGGGCGACCTGATTTTCTCAATACCAAATTCTACTGATAGGATAATGCACTGACTGAGCGGTCTGAGTGCAGTGTATTTCCATGACGTTTATTGCTTACACAGCAAGACTTGTAGTTCAAAGTTCAAGACATTGTTGGTCCCAAATGGGAAATTTTGGTACAGCGAGGCATAAAACACAACACATACCCGGGACAGACAAAATATACAAAATAACACATATGACACATTAAGACACACTGAATAAACAAGCTAATGTTCAGAACGGGACCAGATTCAATAAGATAACAAAGAAAAGGTATGAAAAAATGGAGGAAAGCAGATTCACTGGACAATTTACAGTTCTTTTTTAGACAATGTAGGTAAAACTTTGCATTTATACAATTGTGTGTGTTTGTTTGTTTGTGCTTCTGCATGTGTGTGTGTGTGTGTGTGTGTATGTGTGTGTGTGTGTGTGTGTGTGTGTGTGTGTGTGTATTGGAATCTAGGGCTTGTGCCTGTGCCTGGATTTCCAGTTTGACACTGTAGTGAGGGATCGGCCCATAATCCTCAGCAAGCTCCTACTGCTGCATTTTCTGAAGAAGGAGGTTCCTGCTCTTAGTTGGGAGTTTTTTGTGAACCGCTTTGAAACGCTGTCTCTGGAGGCCCAGCTTCACCTGGACTGCAACAAGGAGTTCCCTTTCCCCACTAGTACGTAACCACAATGCTCCCATTCAGATAGGCTATCCCCAAGACAGTACTGCATCTATTTGTTTGACATAGTTACCTGTAACCCACTTACAAACCCCTGGCGACATAATATAATATGTTTGCTGTAACTGGAAATCTTGCATTACAGGCTTATAAATAATGTAATGCTAAAGATTAGGTTTACAATCATTCTTTTCCGCAGCCATCACAGCTGTGCGCACCAATGTAGCCAACCTCAGTGATGCAGCAATGTGGAAGATACGACGGGCTCGCTTTGCCAGGAATCGGCAAAAGAGTGTGCGTTCTCTGCGTGACAGTGTCAAGGGCCCATCAGAGTCGAAACGAGCTTTCTCACTCCCTGAGTCACTGAGCAACCGACTTCGTGAGTAACACAGACGAGCTAGTCTGTCTGTTTATCGGTCTCAACCTGTCTCAGTTCCATACAGACCTTGGTCAAATAGTGTTTTTAAGACTTGTTTAAACTTAAATGCCACATTGGTGAGATGTCCAACATAGGGCAATACAGTGAGTGCCAGCAAATTGAGACAATCTTAGAAATGTATTTTAAGTCAATTTAGTGTACATTTCTGTAAAAGTGGACCATATGATCTGAATTGTCTGATGTGATAAAGGTTGCTCATTTGGCATTAGAAACCAAATACTAAAAATAATTTGCAAATCCTATTTGACCATTAGAAGTCTGGTCCCATTTTCCTAATGTTTCACTCCTCACTCATTTGCATCTCTTGTTTCCATGCAGAAATGTTCAGAAAAAAAGAGGACCTCCTTCCCACGTCTTTCATTTTGTCATTGACTGTGCACAGAGGGCTGTCTGAGTTTCTGGGAGATGCTACAACTGTTGGCTTCAAACATAATGTGGTTGTTGAGCAGCTGTGTTTAGCTATTTGTGATTTGTCCAAATGACATAATGAAAGCGCTAAATCTTCATTGCACTTGGCATCAACATTGTTTTGGGGCCATGCAGTGTGTTTTTTGTACAGTACGAATGTGTGTATGTGTGTATATGTGTGTGTATGAAGCTCAGACGTGTCCTGTGCTACCTCCCCTGACCCTTTTCCTAAATTGTGTTCTTCATATGTGGTTTTTAGCTCTAAGGCTTACGAGGCAGGAGCATTCTGCCCCGACACTGGGAGATATGATAGAGAAAGTCCTGCCAGGTAAATAACAATCCAAACCTGAAATATATCATTCTGCATAACCACATACTATTGGAGGAGAAGCAAATGTATGACTATCAATAAATCTGATTGGCTATGTGAAAATATGAAAAGGCAATGTTTGCTCTGTGGTGACATTCATTGTTCTTTCATGAGCAGCCAGCCTAAAGCTTAAACTAATGCTGACACTGGGATGAGCAAAAAGCAACACTCTTGCCAATGGCTAGCTTGTCATGTTTTCTGTTTACCCCTTTTACGTATTCCATAAACATGTTGCAGCGATGTCCGTGAACAGTGTATGACGATGTATCCACCTCTCTAGACAGAGAGAATTGGATGACTGATTCCCCCCACCTCTGTGTGTTAACCCACCCCACCCCTACTCCTGCACCCCATCCCTCTCTCCATCTGCAGCATGTTTCCTCCCGCCCTTTAACCCTGATGCTTCGGCCCCTCTCCTAGGCCAGACCCCATCTCCTGAGGACGACTCGACAATCAGAGACCTGCTTCCCGAGGATGCTGGGGTAGACCACCAGACGGTTCACCAGCTTATCATGGTGCTCATGAAGTTCATGGCCAAAGACCAGAGTAGCGCCGAGGCCGACATTGGCAGTGCCAAGGCTTTCAACACTGTGAAGCGCCACCTATATGTGCTGCTGGGCTACGACCAGCAGGAGGGCTGCTTCATGATCGCCCCTCAGAAGATGCGCACCTCCACTTGCTTCAACGCCTTCATCGCTGGCATTGCACAAGTGACTGACATATAACCCCTTCTCTAATATCACCCTGCTTCTGTATTTACTGCTGGAATGTTAATAGTATGCTGTGATTATTACAGTATATGCACTATGAATGCTTATATGTTATAATTCTGTTATTTCCAGGTGATGGACTACAACATTGGTCTGGGGAAGCAGCTGCTCCCTCTGGTGGTGCAGGTGTTGAAGTACTGCACCTGTCCCCAGCTGAGACATTATTTCCAGCAGCCGCCCCGTTGTTCTCTCTGGGCCTTGAAGCCACACATTAGACAAGTGTGGCTCAAAGCCCTGCTAGTCATCCTCTATAAGGTACTCTATTATCACCACATGGTATACACTCATTACATGGGGCATCATCCATTCAGTCTCCTGGATAGCATGTTTCTGGACTGCTGATAAATATATGTATGTTAACTATTATACTAATTTATATTCTATGATATCTGAATTGTTATGAGGCTGATACAACATAAGCTTATAATATAATCTCTTTTTCTTTTCACTGCAGTACCCTTACAGAGATATGGATGGGAGTAAAGTAGTCCTCCACCTGATCCACATTACTATCAACACACTGAATGCCCAGTATCACAGCTGTCGTCCCCACGCCACAGCGGGACCTCTCTACAGCGACAACTCCAACATGAGCCGCTACAGTGAGAAGGAAAAAGGTGAACCAGAATAAGCCTTGTTAGAATCTTGTTTATCTCAACTTGACTTCTAAAACAGACATTTTGTTGAATGGGTTATAATGAACAAGAAATGTACAAGTATATTCTATTGATTTTGCATACTGGACCCTGTGTATAAACATGTCAGGCAGCCTCATGACACAATGACATAACATGATGAAAGCTGGAAACACTATACTAAGTATAGTTACTATAATAGTCACCCTAAGACCTCTGCTTACAAAATAGTTAATTTTAGCTATTCATAATAAACATTTGTACATTTGTGTTTTTGAAATATGCATGGGCACATTTTAGGCAAAATGGGTATATAGCATTTTAAAACAAAGCCTTTCATATTTTTTAACATGTTCTAATCTATAATATCAAAACATGAATGCACATTTCTATCTATTCTATCACTTTTGAATGATCCTTTTTTATGTTAATGTACATGTATATTTTCACATTCATTTTCCGTATTTTCTTTATCATAGAGGAGGACAGTGTATTTGATGAGTCAGACATCCATGACACACCAACTGGTGCCGCTAACAAAGAGTCACAGACCTTCTTTGCCCGTCTCAAGAGGATTGGTGGCAGCAAGTCTGTAAAGTACCAGCCAGTAGAGCTGAATGCCAAGAAAAGTAAGAAGCGTGCAGTCATACAGTCAACTCTTTACTGTAGTATAACAGAACGTTTTTCAATACAATATTTTTGTGATAGCAGGATGTTTGTTGCTGTCACTGGGATAAAGTCTTACACATGTGTGTGTGTATCAGGTGAGATTGAGCTGTCGGAGTACCGTGAAGCCAGTGCCCTTCAGGACAGCATTCTGCACTGTGTGAGGGAGGAGAGTACGAGGAGGAAGCGACTACAGGCCATGCACAAGCAGAAGTCTCTGGACATTTCCAACACAGACTCCATCCTCTACAATCTGGATGAACACAGACGCAAGTCCTGCATTGACCGTTGTGACCTGCAGGCGCCCTCTGCGGGTCTCCCCCCATCGTCTGCCACATCCCACAGCAGACATTATGGCAAAGGCTCGTCTGATGGCTCTTCGGTTCGTGCAGAGGGCAGTGATCCCCCGGACCGCCGCGGCTCTCGGGGCGGCCATTCCGATTGCTGCAAGCCTGTTATCCCAGAGGTACGTCTCAGCTGCATGGAGACCTTTGAGGACAAGCCGGACCAGTGCTCACCAGGGGGATCAGGTCAGGAGAAGGAGGACCCAGACCTCATTGACTTATCCTCTGACTGCACCTCCATTCCAGAGAAACACTCACTACTCTCCATGTCCGACAGCGACTCCCTGGTGTTTGAACCGCTGCCTCCTCTGAGGATTGTGGAGAGTGATGAGGAATTTGACTTTAACAGCATCTTGAGTCCCAGGCTGAGTGAAAGTACCAAGGTTCATACTTCCCCTGCTAGCAGCAACACCGTGCGACTGTCCCCTGTGGTGCAGGTGAGTGTGGAGGATTGCTCCAATGGAACCCCACAGCTTCCAGTGGGAGAACAAAGCTCAGAGCAACCATCTGTGGAGAAGAGTCTGAACCGAGTGACTCCCAGCACCTCTCTGGAGCTTCCGGACTACCTGGAGTATGTCTGCCATGACAGCCCCATGACCCTGAAACAGAAGAGAGACCTGCTAAGGAAGACCCCAAATGTCCCTGACACCTCACTGGATGACTCGCCTGTGACCTCAGAGGATCTGAAGGCAGGAGGGGCACCCGGGACAAGTCCCTCTGGCAGGACTATCTTCTTGGACATCCCCGAGGACACAGCAGAGCCTCTTTCCTCACCAGACAAAGGCAAAAATGACAACACCGACGAAGAGGACGGTGACGATGAAGATGACGACGACATCGGCGACGAAGGGGACAGCGACCTGAAACCTGATAATGAGGATGACAACGACGAGGCAGAGTTCAAAATCCAGATTATTCCTAGACAACGCAAGCAGAGGAAGATAGCTGTCAGTGCCATCCAGAGGGAATACCTAGACATCTCCTTTAACACTCTGGACAAGTTGGGCGGTGAGCAGACCACAGAAACCGGTAAGAAGGCAGAGGAGACAGGGACCTGAGGCCAGACGCTGAAAACCCGGGGTTCAGGGATCCTGGTCCAAAGGCCTGTTGTGGCTGTCTCTTTCTATCTTACCTGTGTGCTGTCCATGCACTCTGTAATTTGTTATATTTATTTCAAGGGGACGTCTAAGGTTTGAGGAGGCTATTGCAACCCCATTAAACATAGTATTCATAACTTGGTACCAATATGGAACTAATATTAACTAATAAAAATAACAATAATGGAACTACGGCAACTTTAAATAAACTTCTGCCCTTCTTATCTCACAAACGCACACTGACACGTGCAAGCTGCCTCAAATCTTCACCTTTAACTCACCACCCCCACCGTGTGGTGTCCAGTGGTCTGTTTTCCATGTATGTTTTCACTTCTCCCTTCATACAAACACTTCAACAGAAAACACTTTGGAATTTGTACAGCACACATTAATAGCTGTGGAAATAAAAGCTGAGAACTAAATTAAACAAAGTAAAGAGGCAGGCAGACTTTAAGCTTGTTACCCATATATCAAACAAAATTTCATCAGATCAGTAAACTATGAACTTTGATTGCCAAATTTGATAGAAATCTGAAATTGGTGGTGAGGTTACATAACTATACACTAAACTTTACATAACAAACCATTAGTAAATTAGCCCTAAAGCAGCTATAACCAGTCTAACTTTTTCCTGATGCAACATTATTTACTGGTGCTATGCTGCATTTATACTGTAAGCACTACATTCGTACAGGTGCTAGATGTCTACACCCCATGCAGTTTTTCATTGGCATAAGATGGCCTATATGCTGATGCCAATGCCCTGCCCATCAATCACCCATATTGCCTTGCAGATCACAAAGTTCTGTCCACCTTGGAAAAGCCACGAGAATCTGCCTCAGCCCCCACCCTCGAAGCTGCTATGCCCGAAACAAGCCACCGCTCTTCAGTATCAAGTAGGATCCAAATACTTTATTTTTCCATCTCCTTATGAAATATGAAAGAGGAATTTGGTGGACAAACGAGGGCCTCAATAGCTTATCTTTTTTTTTTGTCACTATTTAGTACACAGCTTTCTATGCAACCATGAGAAAATCCATATCCTGCATTTTTACTTTTATTTTTGCAAAATTTCAAGTTTCATTAAGAAGTCGGCAGTACAAAATAAAGATAATTATGTTATGTGACATCTCATTGTTAAAACTGATCAAATTCCTTACTAAGAACACTGAAAAAATAATTAACTAATGTTTGATCAATTAATTTTCTAATTAGTTTCACTCAAAATTATTGTTTTAATGACGTATTTCATCGAAAGTACTGAGATAAATGTTGGAATTGAAGTTTATTCTTGCAATATAATAGAAATTACCTTAACCATGTCATTTCTTTTCATGTGAGTGTCTTCCCTATCTCCCTGCAAACCCACACACGTTGAAGATGTTGGTATAGCTGAAATGGGCGTAGCAGCCAGTTCAACCCAGGTGGTTTTTTCTCTGTGTCTGACCTTCAGCTCAGTACCGTCAGGTGAAACGAGGCTCTTTGGGAGCTCTGACCATGAGCCAGCTAATGAAGAGACAGCTGGAGCACCAGTCCAGTGCCCCACACAACATCAGCACCTGGGACACCGGTGAGTCACCGCAGCAGCATCTAATAAGTGAACCTAGCAAAAGCCTGCTATTACTTCATCTTGTGTTCTTCTTCTTTATCCTCCATAGGCCATACTAAGACCAGTCTCCTGTCTGCCCCAAGCACAGTCAGCATGTTTGTGCCCGCCCCTGAGGAGTTCATTGATGAGCAACCTACCACGATGTCTGACAGGTGAATGAGTCAACCATCATCAACCTGTCACGTCTGCTTAATTCTGATAGACAGCACTTAAGATTGTGATTGCCTTGTGATGGTTTCAGGTGCCGTGACTGCGGGGCGGTGCTGGAGGAATATGATGAAGAGACTCTGGGCTTAGCAGTGGTGGTTCTCTCTATGTTCATCCACCTCAGCCCGGACCTGGCGGCTCCAATGCTTCTCGACATCATGCAGTCTGTGGGCAGGTACAGCTACAGTGACTGTTTCCACAATCTACATCCACACAGTACTTAACCGTTGAATGAAGTTTCATAACGCACCGCTATAACTCATGCATAATTCATTTCAGTTCTAATCCAGTACTTTAAATTCTTTCAGGCTGGCATCTAGTGCCAATTTTCCTGGACAAGCTGAGAGGTATGAGACATCAAAGCTGTTACACCGGTGTAGTTATGACACATGCTGTGTTAGAGATGAATTTAATGTTTGATGTAAACTGTGACTTCTCAATGTGTTGTTTTGCAGTATGTTGATCCCAGGGAATGCAGCGGGTGTAGCCAAGCAGTTCCTCCGCTGTGTGTTTCACCAGTTGGCACCCAATGGCATCTTACCCCAGCTCTTCCAGAGTAACATCAAAGGTCTGCGCATACCACTCACTACGCTATTGAAAAATGATTCTAATGCTCCTGCAATATTTAAATAGGGACTCATACTGTGTCTGTGCTGCTCATTTGTGAGTGTGTAGTAACATTATTGTACTTTATGGTATTTTTGTATCTCCTATGGTATTATTGTAGGATTTTCTGCACTATAATTCTTGATCTCTAGTAGCTGAATTATGTTTCAAAGTTTCTCTGTGATATTTGTATAGTATCCTTCTATTATTTATTCTGGGATTACTATATTTCTACTACTATATTTTTATATATGTTATTAATTTTAGTAGATTCCCACTGGATATGCTGCAGCCTATATTGTCTCTCCCTCTTTTTCAGATGGAAGTTTTCTACGAACACTTGCTTCTTCACTAATAGACTTTAATGAGCTGAGTTCCGTTGCTGCCCTTAACATGCTGCTCGAGGTGAGATTTTACCTACTGAAGTATTTTTAGTCCAGATATATGTGCAGTAATTTAGCCAGCAGGAGGAGCTCTTGTCAAAGCAGACGCTTCCATAGGCCCAGATACATGTACAGCATTATGTCTATCTAAGATAACAAAATCATGAGAGACTTCAAGAAAAGCTGCCTTACTCTGCATCTCTAGCCTAGTTTGTTCATCTTGATAAGCTGAATCAGCATTGTGCATAAAACACCACTGAGGAATGTGTCCACCATTCCAGTCATTGGTGCTTTTCAGTGTTCTAAACCACAACGATCAACTGTCCCCTACATGAGCATTGTGACTGATCAGTAGTGAATGATGAGCAAAATGGAAATATCTCTGGTTACAGAATTGCATTATGTAACCCTGTTATCATTTATGCCTCTGTGCCCTGCAGGGTCTGAACAACAAGAAGAGTCTGCCAGCAGGGGGCACTATGCTGCACTGCCTAGATAACATTGCCACCTTCATGGAGGCTCTCCCCATGGACTCCCCCAGCAACCTGTGGACCACCATTTGCAACCAGTTCCAGACCTTTCTCACCAAATTGCCCTCTGTGCTTCCTCTCAAGGTAATTATTAAGTCCAGCATGTAGTTAGTCATGGTTTGATATGATCATGTTTCACGTGGGCTTCTGTAGAAGTGCCCTTGTTGGTTTTGGCTGAGCCCCAGAGTCTTATAGTGATCATTGATTTGACTCTGCAAAGTGCAGCACTTTGGCTAAGTGCCATCTAATAATCTTTTGTTGTTGCACCACTTTTGCAGTAGTGGTAGTGGAGATATCCCAACTAATCTTTTGTAAAATCTTAAATCTTAATAGTGTCCCTTGGATTCCAGTTTGAGGATCATCATTTGTTTACTGAAAATCCCAACCACAAATGCCACCCGGGTAAGCCCAGAGCAAAGATTTTACAGCGTTATCATGGCTGGTCCAAACCTTGACCTCTAACCTCTAACCACTTCTCTTCCAAACCTGTTCATCAGAGCCTGTTGGAGCCCTTTTCCAAGCTGCTGAGCTTTGTCATCCAATATGGCATGTTCAGTCTCTCCTACCTGGTAGAACTATGTGGCCTGTGTTACAAAACCTTCAGCAAGGTACTGTGGACTATATACACATTTTTACATAATAATGAAACATAGAATGTGTTTGTATTTGTGAAAAAAATATGTTGGTATGCAATAGTAATGCTCTAGTTAAAAATAAAAATGAAAATGTTAGAATCCTGTTCACAGGCCTCTCCGTTGTCACTGTTTTGGTGATACTACTAGTTCCCTGACTCTCCAGCCAGAAATGTGGCCATGTGTCAGAGATGATTAAGTAGGCAATCAGCCAGTATTGATTAACATCATTAGTTGTGGTGCTGGGGCCGACGATGTATGGTGTGTTTCTGAGAGGCTGTCTCAGGCAGAGATGGAGCCAGAGCTGTCTGCACTGTTGGGCCAGATGGATCCTCAGTCCTCCACCACTGTCATCTCAGCATGCTTTATGTCTCCTGCAGTATTGATTTTCTACACCCTGTTTAATTCCTCGCCGTATAATATCCGCTTTTCAAAACCCGGAGTCAGTATGAGCAATTGCTTTTGGAATCTGTCCCGTGCAGTTGCTTTCCCGGTGAGGTGCAGTTTCAGGGAAGCACAGAAGGGCTTTTAGACTCTTTCAGTTGTCTTTGGAGGTCAGGTTTTAGGGACAGAGAGTAGGGCTTTTCAGAACTATCAAAGTTTGTCAAGTCATGCTCCGTTTGCCACAACTGCATTGCACTACATTGAGTGTTATTTGGTCCTCTGGCTTAAGAACACCCTACGATTTGCTATTTATCAAGGGCATGCTCCATTAACTTTTAATTATGAGAGTGCTGTGTATAGGTATGCAGGCATTAACAAGCAAAACAATGAGAAATGTCAGCAGTAACTCTGCATTTTGTAGGAGCAGAAGAACATGTACCTGAGCCTAGCATAAGCAAACATGACTGCATAGAGAAAGAGAGAGGCAAAGTGGAAGCCAGGAGATGACAGTGTGGTTTGTAAACAGGCAGCTGGGATTTGTGTGGAGGGATGAACAAAGAGAGCAGCCTGTCCTCGGGGAGGGAGCAGGCAGCCTGACAGCCTCATCTGAGCTGCCTGGGACTCTGGGAGGAGAGATCTGGACTGGCCTAAATCTACTCCTCAGCTTCACTATTCTCTGTCTTTTCTCTCCCTCCCTCCCTCCTCTCTCTCTGCCTGTCCTTCCCCTCTATTCAGGCTACAGAGTTTATGCTCTTCTCACAGCATGAGTAAGGGAGAGTGATAATAGGAAAAGGCGGTCTTGCTGCATCAGTGCATTTACTCCACTCTCTATCTCCTTGCATCCAGGAGCGAGATAAGTTCTACATGTCCCGCATTGTGGTGCTAGAGCTTCTGCAGGCTCTCAAGTTCAAGTCTCCTCTACCTGACACAAACTTGTTACTGCTGGTCCAGGTATATATCCCATTGTTATAAGCTTCAATCTACATGACTCAAATGTAGTTCAATAGTTCAATACATGTGTTTTCGTCCTGAATCCAATGCAACAACTTGTGTTATGTACGTCAGTTTGTTTGTTCAGATATTGGTACACGGCTAGCAGAATCCACCATCATCCAAAAGCACATGATCTCAACACTGCCGGGGGTAAGACTTTAAGTGCTTCTGTGTTAGGATCCTATTAGAATGAGCCTCATGAAACCGCAGGAAATCAAGATATGCCCCACTGTGATTCCTCATACGAAATAAACTGTTTTTCTTTTCTTTTTTTTTTGCACGACAGTGCACGACAGCAGCAATGGAGTGCATGAGGCAATACACAAGCGAGCTGCTGGATTTCATTGCAGATATGCACACACTAACCAAACTGAAAGTAAGTCTTGTTTCTGATGTGAATGCCACAACTTAGTATGTTATCATTTACATAGACCTTTAAACTCTTGCCTTAGTCTCTTGTTCATGGCTCAGTGTCTCTTTCTCCTACTCCAAACTCCTCTCCATTATTCAGAGCCACATGAAGGCTTGCTGTCAGCCACTGCACGAGGACACCTTCGGGGGAAATCTGAAAGTCGGCTTGGCGCAAGTAGCTGCCATGGAGATCAGCAAAGGCAATCACCGTGATAACAAAGCTGTGGTCCGTTATCTTCCGTGGCTTTATCATCCTCCCTCCACCATGCAACAAGGGTAAGAAGTACATCACTTCCAAAGAACTGATAAATAAGCCAATTACTTAACTATGATAATGGTAAAGACACCTTGTGATATTAGCTAGTGATGGGCCATTCTGTACTAGCTTGAGTAATATGAAGATAGTAATATGTTGTGCGTTTATCTTTAAAGCTGAGTTCCAACTCTGTCTCTCTACAGTCCAAAGGAGTTCATCGAGTGCGTGTCCCACATCCGTCAGCTGTCCTGGCTCCTGCTGGGTTCTCTGACCCACTGTGCCCTGCACCAGGGCTCCACCGCCTGCATGCCCATCCCTCTAGACGCTGGCTCCCACATCGCAGACCACCTGATCGTTATCCTCATTGGCTTCCCAGAGCAGTCCAAGGTCTGGTAGAAACAAAGATCTTCAAATGGGCCTAGCTAGATTTTGTGTATATGGTGTGTAACCACCCACTTTGTCTACTCTGGTGTTGATCTCTGTCCCCAGACGTCGGTGCTGCACATGTGCTCTCTGTTCCATGCCTTCATGTTTGCCCAGCTGTGGACCATCTATTGCGAGCAGGCAGCTGCTGCCCCAGCCATGCAGAACCAGAACCAGACAGAGTTCTCCTCCAGCGCCATACTCACTGGTCTGGAGTTCTGGAGCCGCGTGACCCCCAGCATCCTGCAGCTCATGGCCCACAACAAAGTGGTGAGTGCCCAGGCTGCTCCCTTTCCAGATACAGGTACCTGGAAATGTGGTCTGAAATTAAGTGAGTTCAGTTTGCTAATGTAATGGATTCCCCTGTTTTTTATTATTCATAGATGTAGATGATGAGGAAACAATAACTGTGTCGGAAAAAATCTGAATTTTGATTGCTGTTTTCTTTCAGATGGTAGAGATGGTGTGTCTTCATGTCATTAGTCTGATGGAGGCCCTACAGGAGTGCAACTCAACCATCTTTGTCAAGGTTAGCTATAACCCCATACCGAATACAATATTCACAGTTATGTGCATAATGTTTCATAGGATCACAAGTAACACATTCCTATCCATGTTCCCTCTTTCCATTAGCTTATTCCCATGTGGCTACCCATGATTCAGTCTAACCTCAAGGTAAGGATTTTGAAATGCCTTGTGTCATTATAGATACAGATTAATATTGTGCAGGTAAATATTGTGTCCTCCGGTGATTACAAACTAAAACAGTGTTCTCAAACATTCCTCTTCATTCCTTAAATGGCCTTCATTTCTCTGGGGTGGTCAGCATCTATCAGCAGGGCTGCAGCTGCGTCTCCAGGCCATCCAGAACAGGGTGAACCACCAGAGTCTGCAGGGCCAGACCCCTGGGGCTCTGCCAATTGCCCTGCGCAAATGGCTGCAGTGCACCCAGTTCAAGATGGCTCAGGTGGAGATCCAGTCATCCGAGGCTGCCTCACAGTTCTATCCCATGTGACCTGTTCTTTGGTCACCTCAGGGGTTGTCCAGGTACACATCCTCCTCAGGATCAGCATGCATCTGGTTTGGCTGACCCCTTTCACCAAAAAGGACTTCTACATAAAGGGTTAGACACTGACACTTGCTGTCTGGAATTCATTTGGACTGAATTATCGTCAGCACCTTTAGTATTACACTACTTTATGTACAGTACAGTAAACAATGCTATTTCAAAGTACTATCATTGGAACTGGTAATACATTTTTGCTAAGCTTGTGGACAGTTGTATTCAGTACCCAACTGTTAAAGTCAACAGATTTCAGAGGTCAGTAGATGATTGAGAGAATGTCTTTAGACTCATGTTAGTCATAGTGAGGGTCTGATGCAAAAGCTTGTTGAATGTTACATATGCTCACTCTCTGATATTCATATTCTTTCACTTTTTAAGTTGCTTTGTTGCAAGCTAGATAATAAAGTATGAGTTTTCTTAATGTTTGGACATCCTGTATTTGTCATTCCATCTTGCAAAGTGCTGACCAATTCAAAATTTAAGTTTGATGTTTGATGTGGAAAACGACTGTGTGCCATTCTGCAGATGACAGACCAGTGAAACCAGCCCTATTGTTTTGTTGTTTTTGGAGTAGAAACTGAACATCAGGTGTCTCCTGAAAAATGACATGGCAGGTATTACCCAGCTCCTGTCTGAGATCGTCAGACTCTGTCAGTCATGTTGCCTTTTGCCATCAGAGCATCGATCAGCAGCCAATCTGAGTTGCAGTGGCAGCTTTGTAACTCGATAAGGCGGAGCCAGACATCAGAGGTAAACAAGACTATTTCGGCTGTGCTCCCTCCTCTCCCCCCAAGTGGAGAGCACCCCCTTCATTGGCAGCAGTGAAACAGATTGGCCCACGCATATACCAAGCAAATACAATTACCTTTGGCCTAATGTGGTTTGTTGTGATTAAGCATTGTTGTGAGGTCTAACCACATTACAACAAAGCCCTTGTCTGGGAATAACAGATGACATGACAGCAGTGCTACAAAGATGCATAGCACATTCATCTTTATTTTTAGCTTCGGTGCTACAAGGATTTCATTATCAATCTGTAAGATTAATCTACATCAGATGGCATGAATGTATTCTGTGAGGAAAAAAATAGTTTAAAAAAGGAACATTTGATGTGCATATTTTTCAAACATTTGTTTTGTGTACTTTTACTCATTGTATGTACTTAAGAGGACCACTGTTGAAAGGCATGTGCCAAATGAGTCACTACAGCTTACGATGCTGTCTAATGGTATCACACGGTGTGACTAATGAATACACACATGCATGCGTGATCTCACACACACACACACACACACACACACACACACACACACACAAGAACACCATCCCTGGTGACCCCCAAGCTAGCTGAATCAGCCTGCAGTGTCCCTTCTCATCAACCTCTAGTCTTGGCTCATCAAAGAGCCCCTCTCCCGCTGTGTGTGCCCATGTATGTGTGTGTTAGTGTGTATTAAAGTGATGCTAGGTGAAAGTGTGTGCGTGTGTGTCTGTGCGCATGCATGTGTGTGTGTGTGTGTGTGTGTGTGTGTGTGTGTGTGTGTGTGTGTGTGTGTGCGTGTGTGCGTGTGTGTGTATGTATGTGTGTGAGTGTGTGTGTGTGAGTGTGTGTGCGTGCGTACGTGTGTGTGTGCGTACATGCATGTGTGTCAGTACAGCTCTTTGTTAATAAACTGTCTGAAAGGACGAG
>CABFOS010001711.1:4375-25124 GCA_900660315.1 Diretmoides pauciradiatus | reverse complement strand
AGTATCCCAAAATAGCCTTCAAAATCCTCCAAACTGCTCGTCCGCCACAACCGATATGTCCGGAACCCGGGGGTTGCAGAATTATGTGAAAAGAACGGCATTTCTTGTATGTTTATAGGCTAAATATTGACTAGACGAGAGCTTGATATTCATGCATACACCGTCGGTGTTGGTGTGCGCATGTGCACGTGAACGTGAACGCGCTTTCAGGATATCAAGCTCTCGTCTAGTCAATATTTAGCCTATAAACATACAAGAAATGCAATTTTTTTTCACATAATTCTGCAACTCGCGGGTTCCGAACATATCGGTTGTGGCGGACGAGAAGTTTGGAGTATTTTGAAGGCTTTTTTCGGATACTTTCATTAGATTTCGCATTTGGTCTCCATCCACAGCCGTTATATGGATTACCACTGAAAACTGTTTCCCCTGTGGAGCGACAGGAGTGTTTTGAGGACGAAAAAAGTTCACCAGACCTCTTATCGGCAAGAGGCTGAGTAGATGAAAGCATAATTATCATTTTTCGATAGAGTATTCCTTTAATCTATTCAAAACATACATATATGTGTAAATTCACAGTTTAGTGGATGCCGTCCTGTACTGTACCTCTCTCATTTCTTTGATTTTAGAGCCTCCTTTGCCAATGAGGGAACCACACTGGCTGGCCGGGACAACGAGCCTCAAGGTAACAGGGGGTTTACTGGTGGCGGGACTGTTGCTCATAGAGTTGATTATATCCTGAGGGGGAGGGGGAAAAGACCAAGCTTTATCGGACAGATACTTTATACTTCACACTGTGTAGAGTCCAGTCGTAGAAGCCTTTGAAGTCCACCTTCATGCATTTATCCTGCATCAGCACTGCAGCACGCATTAGCACTGCAGACACTTGGCTTTCCCACAGTAGAAGCTGACTCAGGAGCACTTGAGTTCGGTTTTAGTGATCATTGTCCAATAGCTTGCATTAGCCCGGATGAAAAGACTATGTCCACGTATGGTGATTAGACTGGATTTCAAACATTTTGATGAGTTGGCCTTCTTGACTGATCTTTTGGCAAAGGACATTCATGATACTGCTAAAACCACAGGTGTGGAATTAGCTCTTGACCATGTATGTAAGACGTTTAACTCGCGTGCACCTTTTATAAAGTATAAATTACAGAATAGGTCAAGTCCTTGGTTTGCTGCTGGTCTCTGCTCTCCGCTCCACCATCCCACACTAGACCTCCTGTCTCCTGTTCGGACTCAGTCTCTCTTACACACTCACCACTCCCCTATCCACCAACCAGAGTGGACGGAGTGTGGTTACCCCCTCTGTGACATAGATGAGGGGGAAAATTCTCAACCAGTTTAAAATAGGACGATAAATTTAACACGCCTTCTTCTCCAATACTAAAGAAAAGACAGATGTAACCCTTCCATCGTGTTTCTTCAATGCCCTCTTGTGCAAATAGCATATATAAACCTAGAAAGTGCGTCAAACCACCATGTTATCCCTTTAAATTGTAACTTTTTTTAAAATGATTTTACTAAGTAGGCTTTTTACTTTAACTTATCGCCATTTCTAATGTATGTTCCTTACTGTGTCTCTTGATGCCTTGGATCTTTTAACTTTTTCACTCAACTACATTGTAAACTACGTCTCTACCTCAATGTATTTCAGAGTTGAAATAAAGGTTATATATGTTGTAACACAAAATTGTAGTGATTAGACAGCAGGCTGTTATTTGTACCTCCCAACAGCTGAATAGAGGGCAAAGCTTGAATTTTCCGAGCAGTATTGTCAGGGATAGCACAAAAGGGTTGCAGCGGTTCAGCAGACAGGCAG
This sequence comes from Diretmoides pauciradiatus, assembly GCA_900660315.1. Taxonomy (NCBI): domain Eukaryota; kingdom Metazoa; phylum Chordata; class Actinopteri; order Trachichthyiformes; family Diretmidae; genus Diretmoides; species Diretmoides pauciradiatus. The sequence continues at coordinate 23,299 of CABFOS010001711.1, read as the reverse complement.
TGCAAATTGTGCCTTTTACAATGGCTCCATCTGTATATCTGTCTTTTGGGAACAGTTTAGTTGGTATGGGGGACGCTGGAAGCATGCTGGCCACGCACCAAACATACTGTACTGGCCCACTTTCAAGGGGTGTTGGCAGTGTTACATAAGCACATTTCTCTTCTACACAAACAGGGCCAAGCCTGCTTTGTATTCCAAGTGCAGCATGGCACTTGTGCAATGTAAACAGCCCTAAAAATGTTAGTTTGGGTGCAGCGGTTGGATAAGAAATGTTAATACCTCCTCAAACTTGTAGGCTATCATGGCAAAGGCCTTGAAAATAGCATCTGTTGGCCCGGTGATGGTGACTATCCGCTCAGGGCAGTTCCCCTCCGAGATGTTGATACGGGCTCCGCTCTAAATGCCAAAAAAAAGTCAGAATTATTAGTAAAAATGGTGAGTGTTTCAAAAATGAAAAGAATTTAAGGCCGTTTACAAAAAAAAAGCCACGCTTACTTCTTCACGCATTTTCTTCACCGTCTCTCCTTTCTGAAAAGCAACAACATAATTCAGGTGCTGTGTGTGTTTTTGTGTGTTTTTTTGCCACAGTTATTAAATCTGTTGTGTGTTTATGATAAATACCTTTCCAATGATGCTTCCAACCTCCTGCAGAAACACAAAACCACCGTTAGATGTGTCCAATGCCGCAGGGGCCTTGGAAATTAGTTTCACATCACTTTTGTTTTCTTTCTACAGCTTCTGAAGGAAACGATACCAGTGAAAAAAACAAGAGTTCATTTAAGTGAACCGCATACCTTGCCGTGCATCAGGAGCCTAATGGTGAGGGTCACATTCAGTCCACCTTCTGATTGGACCTTGATGGGTTCCATGTTGGGATTGGATGTGAAGGAAGGGGTGTGGTCACGTGAGAGAGGAGTTCAAGGGCCAATGCGAGTGTGATGGTGGAGTCAGCCAACCGGTCACCTGCCACAAACAGAGGAGACAAGACACCCAGCTGAGGTCAGGCACTGAGCGGAGACTCTATCTATCTGACCTGTTATTTTGAATGTCAAGTCACTTATTAGATAGCAAGAATCTTGTTTACAAAGCAAAAACTATTTTAGAAGCAATAACCCCTGACCCTCCCTCTCAAAAATACCCTGATACAGCATTTTGTAAGTGAAACTCGTCAAATGTAGGTCAACATGTCTGATACATCAAACTTTGGGCACCATATTTATTTTGTCAAGCTTCCTTCAGCTGGAATCCGTCTAATTCTCTCTGACAAGTGATGTAATGACTCAAGTCGAGCATCAGTTATCAGAGCGAACACAAGAGGGCACTTCAGTCCACGTTAGTGTAGAACCACATCCCCATCACTGCAGTCAGGGATGGGTCCTTTTTAATCCTCCACCAGTTAGAAACACAGGAAGCAGATGGCAAACTTTTTTTGAAATTGTTCATTTCTCCGCAATATACTTGAGGGGGAAGGAGCCTTTTATATTGTGAGATTACATACACTAACAATTTTAACAACACTTCAAATTATTGTCTGTAACTGAATTGTAGATAGTGAAAAACATAATGGCTTAAATTATAGCACATTATTCATTTATATATATTATGTTTTGTGGCTATTGGGGGCAAATAGGCTCAATAGGGTGATTAAATTAACTTATACTTAGTGGGTTATGTTATGAAGTTGGTAGTGGATTACAATTTGAAAAGAAATTCTCTTAAACCTGACGGCAATCAGATCAGTGAGCAAAATAGAAAACTGCTCCAAATGCATTTAAATGGTCAATCTTTAATATTGCAGATTTCCCAGAATTCTGCGCTCAGAGGCACAAGAACAGAAACAGGAAAAGTATAAGAATAGTAAATCACATTGATTTTATAGTGATGTTTCACAATCTAACCACTAATGCTGATCTACAGTTTGAGAACGATCACATTTTGAATTTTGGAAGGTTTTCAGGGACCAAACTGAAGAAATGTGACTTGTGCTGTTCCCCGTGATTTTACAACGCTTTGTGCGAACTAATTATATTACATTAATGACACTACTATTGTTTGACTGGGATGATAAAAACCTTTTACTTGACACATCCTGGCAGGGAGGAGATGTCTCATTTATTTGTTAATCTGTGGTACACATGAGGTAACGCACTGAAAATAGTACAACAGGAGTTATCTAATATCCAGTCTTTCCTGGCCTGCTCATTAAAAGCAGAGTAGGTGGGGAAGGAAACGCTACTGGAGAGCGTGACCTTGACTGACGAAGTAGATAATGCTACTGATTGTTACTGTGTGGATTTTCAAATGGGACAACGGTGGTTTTATCCCCTCTATCACTCCTGTGCTTCCTTTCCTCGTGTATTTGTTAATTGGCTAATGAAATTTGCAGTCAGTGTCTGGACAGCAAAGAAATGCAGAGAAATACTTTGGCATTAGTAGAGCAAAAGCCGAGAACTGCTCGGGACGTTAATGCATTAAGTAATGAATTATTACATGACCGGCGACGCTTGTTAATCAGAAATCACAGCGCGAATGAGTTCCAGTGCAGCAAATTGAACAAATTGGAGCGCTGCCACCCTTTTGAGGCCGGTGAGGAGGAGCACCCACATTCCTGTGAATGCTGCCCAGATGGCTGCAGAGCTGTGGATTATTTGTATTCTCTGTGGCTATTCTAGGTTTGCTCCTGCAACTGCCCCATTTGGGCCTCAGCTCAGTATTGTTTCTTGCGCAGGTGGTTGCACTGAAGTCCGACTGATATGAAGGTGCATAATCTCTCTCTCTCTCTCTCTCTCTCTCTCTCTCTCTCTCTCTCTCTCTCTCTCTCTCTCTCTCTCTCTCTCTCAATTTAACCTCTCGGGTACAGGCTAACCGAGATAGAGTGACAGATGGTGTATTGTAAAGCTGAAATACATCCATCTTAATTATGCTTATGTTGATTGCCAAAATGATGACACGATTCAAGCAGGTAAATACTGGCAGACGTATATAGTGAACTTAAAGTGCCATTGATTTTTCTACTGTACATGATCAAACAGGCCTGGGAACAGCCACGCCAGACTGAGACCATCATTAGTACACAGTGAGGTTGCAGACTACTAGCTGCTGTCTCAGTTGATGGCCAAATAGGCTGGATGTCAGTCATGTCTGTGCCCTGTGAGGTGTTAAGACGCCTAATGATGTCTGGTCTATTGCTGTGCTATTGTTTGGATGCTGATCTTCCTCTCAGGGCACGGTAGGTAGAAGCCTGTCTGAATGTTACTGGTCTCTAATCGAACACTGGGTGAATATCAATAATGACATTTGTAAAGATTATGGTGAGTAAGGTTTGAAGCCGGAGGCATGGTACCACAACTTCACAATAAACATACAATATGCTCTCTCCTGCTAACCGCGTTTCATCAGATAGCCTTAAGCTCCGAATCAATACAGAGATATAAATCAGTGCATGATGCGAACATTTCTGAGGTCCAGGTTAGTGTTTTTGCACTTAAGAGGAGCTGGAGAGTGCGAGAGAAAGAGAGAGAGACAGAGAGAGAGAAGGAGAGCATTTGATTTGTAAGGGTAATGTTTAGTTTGCAGAGATTTATGTGTGGTGCCGTTTTCTGACGCATCTCTTACTCATGCTTTTGGCTTGTCTTTAAACCTCCCTTTGGCATTGCCAGACTAAGTTATGTGGATTGCCTGTGAAGATGTGATATCTTGGAAGCACTCAGACTGCCCCCAGAGAATTGGCCTGTAAACCATCATTAGCAAGCAGAGAAGGATAGTCTTTAAAATGTTAGATCCAGCTGACGTCCTATATAACCCCTTTTATTCCCGATGACACACCAAACCATCTAAAATCGCGTATAATTATGGCGAGGCAAATCCAATTTGCCCCTCCTAAATAAAAGGGTTTCTAAACAAATGAATTATACATTGTAAATCATAAAGCAACTGAGCAAAAAGAATATTTCTTGAGCCCAGTCCCACTTGTGTTCTGGAAATGAAAAAAATGAAAATCTGAGAGCCATTTTTCCTGTGATTGCTTGATTTGATGGAATGATATAGAGTGTGATGAATCCAGCCCAATAGACCAAAACATGGTCATGTGGTGTAGTGGCCTTTGTTCCATCTTTTGTGATGTTGTGGACTTTAAAAAAAAGACTGCCTGAGTCTTGATACAACCATTGCAGGGTGGAATTTTAGATTTAGCTTTGACACCTCTGACAAATGGGGAGAGAAGCAACCTTCACAACTTCCAAGCGCACATAAAACTTAGATCAGTTGTATTTTAAAAGGTGCGAAGGGAAGTCACCACCACACTCAACCAAATCAACATTTCAAAGTCTTCACAGAGCCTTTGACTTTTGTGGCAGATCACAGAGGAGTGGATTGGCAAGAACCCATTGACATTGTTTAGAAATAGGTGGCTGGTCTATCTTGAAAAGGGAGACACCTTTTACACCACTTGAATATCACCTTTCTTCTCCCGCTCCAAGGGGCAAAAGATGAAAAATAAATATTCAGGAACATAAAAGGTAATCATATGCTACATGTGCGTGCAACTGAGAGGGACATTAACTGAGATTAGGAGAGACGGAGCTGGTGTAAGACTCAAACTTTATTTCCCCTTCTATGAATGTGGGTAAAAAAGTGTGTGAGCTCTTGAAAAAAAAAGGGAAACTAAGTTTGAGTGATTCCTTGAGCGAACCAGATCTGTGGACCTGTCAGTTGATTAGTCCTCTTGATTACCATTTATAAGAGGCCCCGGCGCTCTATTATTTGCATTCCTATTTAGCCGTGATTTTGCGGAGGGCACACCGTGATTAAACTTGTCACCAGGCTGATTGACAGGGTCAAATCTTCACATTCCATTCTGCTGAAATGAGAGAAAGAAAGTAAAATAGACACTGGATGTGTCAGCTTCCTTTCCCTTCCCCTTTCCTCTCCCACCAAGCTCCAGCTCAGCAAACTCTCTCTCTCTCTCTCTCTCTCTCTCTCTCTCTCTCTCTCTCTCTCTCTCTCTCTCTCTCTCCCTCTTGGTGTCTCCTCCCTTCCCTTCTCACAGTCTTGTCATCTCAGATAGGTCAGGAATGTTTTAATTTTAGGGATAGATTCTTCCTGTCAAGCAAGACTGGATGGCCTGTAGTTCAGGAGATGAGATGTGAAGGGTGTAAAACAATAAAAAAATGTAAAAAAAGAGAGAGAAGGAGATGGGAGAGAACAAAGAGGAAAAGAGATCACTTATTGGACAGATTTAATTACACTGAATAGAGATTAGGGCAGGCAATCCAGTGAGGTGTGAAATTAACCCTTGATTACTGATGAAGCTCTGAACAGGGGCCGAAAACAACAGTCGGAGGAAGAAAAAAAAGATTGACCACTTGGTAATGGTAATCATTTGGGAGATCACATTTTCCTGGGTCTCGATAGGTAATGGTAGCATGCATAAATGAATGGGGATATGTGACTACATTATTAACCATGCTGAAAATGCTAACAGAGAAAGACTTGACATGATCTGAAATCCAGCAGCTTGCTTGCATCAGAGAGTACTAACCTTTCTGTTAGACTGGGCTCTGTCCCGGGGGGAACGGGGCCTTGCAAGGAAAAGAAAAAAACAATTAAAAATGCAGAAATGAGGTGATGCAATCTGCTCACTCTAAATGATGCTGTGGACTCATTCTCATGAAATCTCCAACGCCTCACTGTATTAACCGCATTTTGACAAATGGATGGAGTCCAGTTGTGAAATCCATAGTCCTGCAGCAAATACCCAAAAGAACCAATAAGGATTTTTATCTTTAAAATAAATTATCGTAAGCAGCTTGAAATGCTCAATTCCTTTAAGTAGTCCTACCTCCAGATAAATATGCGAGAGGTCATCATCTGCACGGAGTCTAGCGCCATGATGTGTATTCATCTCACCGTGGCCGCACATTATCAACCAGTCATCCAGAAGGGAAATGGGACATCTTCCAGTTCAGACCTGATGTGCACAACTCAGAGACACCCAGTGTACTGCCCCAACAACGGTAGCTGTTCATATAATTAGCACTAATTAATGAACAGAAAGTGAAGACTCGTTTGTATTTTAAATGATCTTAAATGATCCCATTAGCACTTGTCATAGTCGTGTACACTAAACAGCGTGAGTTCAATTAGATTTTTGTCATATTAAAGTGGCTTTGTGATGCCACATTTGAAGTCTTCCAGTTGTGCTTATCTGTGAGATGCTCCAACTACTGTAACCTCTCCAACGCCACCAGCCGATAATACTATGCATTGAAAAACAAGAAAGTATAACAGTGAATATTCTGTAAAATTCTCATGAACAAATATGTTGTTTTCTCCAATCAAGTGTGTATTATCTCTTATGGAAAGTGTTAAGTGAAATCTAAAAAAAAAACGTGATCAAAATGTATGATATTGTGTAGTTGGGCCCAACCACCATTTCCTACCTCTTCTATCCCTAACTGTGTGTGCATGACAGCATGCATACAATAAAATATGTACCCTGTCTAGTACATCTCATTCTTGGTGCTGAATAGACAAGGGAGGAGGACAGAGAGAAGAAATAAAGTGCCATAATGAATCTAAAAGGCATAATTCATTCTGATCAAACGCACTCAGGGATGAGTCATGCTCCGGTGAACCCCTCTGACCACTGACGGGCCTGCAGCCGAGGAGAGGAGAGGAGGGGGCGGGATTGACGAGCACACATAAATTCTAATTATTCCCAATGTATGCGATCCTGCAAATGGCCGTCCTCAGTGGTGGCCAATGACGCTTTTCTCTAACAACCCCCTCCTCCCCCTCCCCTCTTCAATATGTCCCCCTAAACCTGGGACAGGAGCTATAGAGCAGAAGGGATGGAGGCAGCGGGTCAGGTAGCTGGTAGTGCGGAGAAAAACACCAAAGCAGCGACGGGTTTGGTGCTAGGAAAAGAAAGGTACAATGATCAATTAATCCAGGCAGTAATTGGATGAGTGTGTGTGTAAAGCGGTAATGCTGTAATGAAAGTCATCCATTGTGCACATTCTCTCCCTGGCCGGTGAACCATCCCCCTCATCATCCTCTGGATCTCAGGTGCTTAGCCATGCAAATCTGTCTGACAGCCCAGTACATCTCTGTCTGCCTAATTGGACAGTATAGAGTTGTTTATGGATATTGCAGACATTTAGGACTCAGTTGGGGGCTGCTCAAAAATCATTAGCAAACGGCCTCTGTAACTGGACTGTCAACTTCACTTCACCAGCGTCAAAGCCTGCGATAAAAAAATGTTTATCTCTGTCAACCATGGGGAAAGGCTCTTTTAAAATGGAACAGTATACTTGCTGAACATTCAAACATGGTATGAAATGAGAGTATCTGATTCCAGCAGCTTGTTATAACACTCCCTCGGCTAGTTTCTGATGTGTAAGCGAGGTGGTGTTTTTGTTAATTAGCAAAACAATCCATCTGTGGAATTTGCAGTGGCTTAGAATATTTACACAACAGCTCAGATGGGAAGTAGAAGAATAGAAGACTATCTTCCTAAAATTGAGTTTAACCCCTTTTGGCACAGTCCATGTTTCAGTTGCCGCAAGACTTAAAAAACAAATTCTCCCATTCATTTACATCTCTCATTTATGATTGAAGCGGATTTGCTTGGTGAAATCAATGGGTTTACCTGCTCAGTGTGATATATTTTGTGGCTGCTTCACAATTGAGTATTTTGTATAAAATTACCTGTGGTCGATTGTCTGCTGAAGTGGATTTCATCTCTAATATAAAGTCTTCCAACGCCCTTCTTATCAACATTCTTATCACCTTTGTTACTACAGTAGAGAACACCTGGTTCTCCCTCAAATGCCCTATAGCCTAAGATTACATCTCTGGCTATGGTGGACTGTTGAACTCCTAACCTTTCAGTTCATTCTATTATAACACAGAAATATCACTAAAAGTATATGAAATATACTACAGACCACTGTTGATTGTGATTTTGAGCAACTGAACAAATGATCGACATTATCTGGTTCTAGTCAAAGAAAAAAACACATATTACTATTAAGTGTCTCCTAATAACGTAACAAAAGTGATGATTGCATCATCTTGATTTTAAAGCAGGACAGTCTTTTACTAGCTTTCCCTCACGTTTTGTCCTTTCACAAAATATGAAAGTGCCCCGTTCTAAATGTAGCTGCACGGTGCCCAGACTAAACTCCCATTGGCACCGAACGCGTGCTGCAGGTTCAGCTTATGAATGTTCACAATTTGAAGGCACTCTGATTTGCATGGGTGAACATGGTGAGGCAGGGGAACGGGTCATAGGGGCTCCAGACACAAGCTTTTAGAGTGATGAAGCTGTGCCAAGCCATGGAGGTGATGTGCACATGCACCGATGTGACCTCACACACAGCTTGAACAAAGAGGAGGGCCAGGGGTCTGGGAAGATCACACGCCTAACAGATAGCACGATGTAAACAGTGCGAGACATGCAAACTACACAATGATGACTAGGATTATTTAGTTAAGTTGTACATTAACATTTATTAAGCCACCAGTGTTGTTGCATTTACTCTGTCACGATGCAAATGTACTAAGGGCTACAGAAGTAGACTATAAGCAAACCACAGGAGCTGGTGACAAGGCATGGGTAAATTCAGAGGTGGTAGTCACCCTCTTCCTCTCTCTCTCTCTCTCTCCCCCTCTATTTATACCATTCTATCTTTATAGCTGAAGTCCAATCAATGGCAAACCAGTGTCTATTGTCTGTTCTGTGCTCAGTCTCCTGCCCTCCTCCAGCACCCCCCATTACAGAAATGTTTCTTCCCATCAGTGCCTTTACTTATCATTTCCCGGGTGACATTGAACTTCCTATGCCCCGGCCGCCGAGACACATCTCTGAACTCACACAATTACTCTTCATCCCCACTAACAATTTAGTAATGAAGTATTGATTTCCAGATTCCTCTCTTATGGATGATATTAGATTTTGTTTGATAAACTGTGCCTGGGCCTCTAATCTGCACTGTCCCTTTTTCCACTGTCTGTAAAACAAAGTGCCACTGGAGAGATAATGACCAGGGAACATCGATGAACTCATTTCATCAATTTGTAACACTTGACAATGAAAAAGGGCAGGCATTTTTCAAGCAGCAATGTCAAAGTTTATTGCTCTGGGTACGGTCTTATTGGAAGCCAGACATCTTGAGTAGCGTTCAGCTCTAATTTATGGGCCCCAATGTGCCAGTTACTTTTAAAGGAAATGTTTGGATACTGGGAGGATATTAGTGTTGCACCTGGGTTGTCTGATTTCCAGGGCCACCGGGGATTCATGTGTCATGTCAGAAAATACAAAACCAGGAGAGGAGAGGCTGAGACTCTGGCTATTTGCAATGCAAGAAAATGCTGTTTAGGACATAAATCACGCTGAGATGTTACACACAAGCCACACGTGCACAGATGCAAGGGCTACATGAACCCTCGACTTCCTATGTCCCCCAGCTAAACAGCATTGTCAAAAGCAGTGAATGCACCATTGCTACTGAGTAAAAGTACAAATCTGGAGTTTCTTAAATCATTCCACTTTATGTGTAACTGCAGGGGTTATACCCTTTCCAAAACCCAAATTTTACAAGTGAGCAATCTCAACTGTCTTTGGCTGATGAGTGGAAGAATATTGCAAAACCGCTGCCTGTAGATTAGATTTCCCTGAGAACCAAGGCAACAATCTGACATGAATCATCTGACTCTGTTTCATACATTTCTGAACTCAAGTATATGTATATATGTAGTGCATCAAAGTAAAGTCTCTCTATTCCATTCTCAATAATTCTATCATTATTTTTTCTTCACCTTCCTGCTGGCTGTAGTGCAGCAGACTATTTATCTGATCCAAAGTCAAATCATTTATTTCCCCTCATTCGTCCTGATGGAACGAGAGACCCAAGGAACATCAGCCAATTTAGACTGAAAATCCCAGTTCAGCTCGGGGTAATCTGATTTCCCTTCTCCCTAGAAATCTACATGTATAGTGCTTATCAACTGGATTACTGGCAGGTAGGAAGAATAACCCAATTTGAGGTTACTTGTTTCTCTGTGTGTAGTATTCAGTGTCACATTGCATTAGAGGAGCAGGGCTATTGCTTTGCAGAATAGAGGTGTAACTGCCTCGCCCCTTCTTCCACAGCCTCTCCTTCAGTCACATGTCCGTCTAATACGCAACTGCTTGGACCATATGCATAGAAAAACAATCAGCGGCAGATTCTTAGATCAAATGCAAATTTCCTGCCATTGGTTACGCAAATGTTTCAAGCCATGACCTACATGAGATGAATGCAGTTTAAAGGGAAATACACACTTAGTTGTGGCAAGTATGGCACAGTAGTGAATAGTTCGTCGCCCCCTACCTCTATGATGTATTTGATGGGGACACTTTCTCTTTTCCCCTCATGTGGTGGAAGTGACAGATCTGAGATGGGGTTACTGGAGTGGCAACAGGGCCAGGAGGGCTGCTATGTGGTCCCAGTCTGATCCCAGGATGGACAGGAAAGGTGCTAACCCTCCTCTGCTGCACACAAACCTCTCACCCTCTCCATCCACGGCTATTACACAGGGCATAGTATGAACTGCAGTAACAGATGACCATCATCCATGTACCCTCATCAGCAGAGAGGTCACTCTGCCTCGAATGAGAGCAGTGCTCCCTCCAAGGTGATTATTGATAAAGAATGACACGCCAGTGTAGACATGGAAGAAATACACTCTGGGGGCCAATCACCGCTCCTCTCCTGTTTCTGTGGAGGGAAACCAGCCTAATGTATAAATACAGGGGTGGGACACTATTCCCTTACCTATCGAGTCACCATAAAAGAAATGAAGTGGAAACCATTAGTGATGCAGGGAGCCATGTCAGTTTCCTTTAGACAGTGTCCTCCTGATATCTGTTAAAGGAAACAATCATCTTTTCTGATGAACCAAAATGTCCTATAACAGGCAAGGTCAAGTACACTGAGCCCACACGCATTGTTACAATGAATGCGTCATGTGGTCAACGACGCATTATGCTCTCTCTCTCTCCCCCCTTCGTCCAACACTATGTTTCCATCTCTTGTCTCAGGGTGCTGAAATGCTGTCAGTGGTGATTTAAATGCATTTTCACTCAAAAAACAGTTGGTGTGAAATGTTACAATATACATGCAGTACTATTTTAATCTGTCTAGTCTGCAGGCTGTAGTGCAGCAAAGACAGACAGGAGCCAGAATAATTAAATTTTGGGTATTTTATATACTAAAGAATTATATATTTCAGACAATCTAAATGCACACCGGAAATTACTCTACAGTATATATATGCGTGTATGTGGGTGTATATATTATCTACACACCAAAGCTGCCAAAAAAGCTGCCAAACATAGAAAACCAGGCCAGTGGCTCCTTTACTGGGCCACACATTGCATATCTATGGAAGCTGGTTGGTGAGAGCTACATGATGGGGGGGAAACTAAGAAAAGCAGTTGCTTAGGAGGTGCCATGTCCTACCAATCACTCTCCCCTTCTAAAGGGGCTCCAATGGCACCTGAGGGGGAATCTCATGGCTGTCATCCCAGAAAGCCTGCCGCACTGATGCCTGCTTACCATCTGCTCCCCATATGAGCAAAAACAGGCAATTGTCTCAGAGAAGGCACCTCAATCACACTATCATTGAGCTAATATACTTTTAACATGTTTTAGGGAGGATTTGGACAACGTCTTGGTAGAATCTGCAATGCTGGAAGTCCCTATTTGGCTCAGAGAGATAACAGTAAATGATCTCATGTGCATTTGGTGTCGGTTGAGTGCTTTGGAAATGCATCACACAGTCCTGCCCTGTCGCAGCTTGGACCTGGCATCTGACAGTAAAAAAAGGCAGAACAGTGGGACCCTGTCAGTGTTACACTTCCTGTAAATAACCCCTCCATGCCTTTGGTTTTATCATTCCCTGCAAATTATTCCAGGCCCCTCCAGAGTCGACAAGAAATAGCATTATTTTATGGCATGGAAAAAAAGGAGAGATAAAAAGAGGAGCCAGAGAGAGAAAAAGGGAGATGGGGCTAAAAAAGGTCCTTCAGGGAACATGGTGTAAATGAAGTTCCAGGAATGACACAGGCGGGCAATGAGGCGTGGATGGAAAATATACGCTGCACATCATCGGATAGAGATGCCAGTGGAAATGGCTTCATTGAAGTGTCAGCCCTCATCCATCAATCAATCATCCGCAAGAAACAATAACGCTGCGGCGATGGGGCAGCTTTTATGGGGCTTACTCATGGGTATCGGAAACAGCACTTAAGTGTAGTTCTGACACTGGGAGAAAAACAGAGGTGAGGCATATTCCACATGCAGGTAGAGCACATAGTGAAGTGGTGGGGGGGGGACTGCTGAGGACTAAGTAGACAGTGCCCCCCTGTTAGGAAAGCTCTGGACAGACACAAAGAAACGGTTCTCACTTTCTCCAAAAAAGTGGATTTTTCATTTTTCATCCTTTGTTCCATCCTGTTTTTCCTGCCTTTAGATTTGATGTTGCACATTTTCTTTAATTTCATTAGAAATTTTAAAAGGGAACTTGCAGTATGCTTAATCTCTAGGAATGATAAATATATTTATCTATGTATGTATTGAGTACATTGTATATGCATATTTTCAGAAAACAGGTGGTTGGTTCATTGTGACTAAAGCTTTCTGCTTAGATAGATTATGGCCTAATCAGCCCCATGAATAAATGGTGGAACCAGGGCATAAATAAACTGTGCTACCATCCATGTAGTACATATATTGTAACTAAACATGATCATCATTGATTTATCTTACAAATACTTTGGGAGAAGAATAAGCACAACAAACCAAAGCACTGAAACATAAGGCATGCAGCACAGTGTTGTTCAAGACTCTGGGTTCAGGGCTCATACAATAGAAAATAAACAAAAAAATGCTAAATGGTCCAACAGTCGCTTTTGCTGTATGCGAGTCTTTTGATTTCCCCAAACCAAGTCTCTTGATGGCTTCTCAGCAACATGAAACATGACACACCATCCATTATTCTGTACATGTGCCTTGCTATCTCAGCCCGCTCCATATGGCCCCTGTTGTCTCCAGACACCCAAATCCCTTTCCTGAGGCCAGAGGCTGTTTTTGTGGGAACCATTACATTGCTCCTCTTCCTCAGAGGGATGGGGTGACGATGATGAGCAATCACAGCCAGAACAGACTTTCTGCCTCAAATTCTGACAGGATATTCAACAATTGACCGTATCCGCTTTGTTGGCCCAATTGCTAATTCATGCAAGTTGACAATCTGGAGGCAACAATTATGAGTGACGAGAGAACTGAAAATAAGAGGAGAGAGCACTTAAGGGGAAAGAGGCAAACATGAAGTTTACTTAACAAGCAAAGAGGCAGGGAGGAGAAGAGAACAAGAGGCTTATTATAACACCACTACTGGAGAGGATGAAGATGACATTTCCACACAGATCCTCAGTTTGGTATCAGTCAAAGATGAACCTATCCACCACTCTTGAACACAACCTCTTCTAAAACCAGACACTTTGAACAGATGAATGGATGGCAATACCAGCAGAAAATTGCCTTGTGTGTATTGAATTGTGCGCTAAAATGGCTGCTGAGTGAATCATTCAAAAAAAGCTAACAGGATGAAAGGAAGTTGATAAGGGATTGCGAAGACCTCAGGTGTTTATGAGAATAAAACCTTAATTAATTTTGGCAACTTTATAGCCCTCGGGAGATGCTGCTTACATGATGCACGATTTGAGGGCATCTTGGGTTTTCCTGGCCTTAGCCTAGTCGATACACTGAAAACACTTTGCATAAATGATACACGGTATTGGGCAATGAAGTTCTAATCAGATCACGTAAATCACCAGCAAAAATGTTGTATGAAATAAATCACCTGTGGGAATTTATTTTGGGCTTTAGACCATTAGGATAGATCATCAGTGATACAGCATTATGAAACAGGTCTGCAGCCCCGATCCTCATCAGTGAATAGAGCTGTAGAAAAAAATCTGGCTAAAACACTGTTAGCAGAAATACATAAGCATCAATGTTTGTTTGGTGCACAAATTAAAGAAAAAACAAAGTACAGATGTCCAAGTAAACAGAGTGAAAATTCAAAGTGTATCTTTGCCTATTAAAGGGACTTCTGACATAAAACCCCTCGGAGCAAGTTTTGAAGAGTGGAAAATATTACAAGAGCATCACTGGACATGTGGATTGAGAATAACAGGATGCATGTCACAAGCTGTTGTTGAGTTACGTCCTCTGCCACGCATTTGCACTAAGTTTGCCACAGTGTGGGGGAATATGAGGGTGATGCTAAGTGAAATGCTCATTTTGCGTTTGTGATTACCAAGGCCCATGGGCGATATGCACTAATGTGAGCTAATGCAATAGATTACAGTGCTGGCCCAGGGGAACAGACAGCAAACAGATGTGGTATACTCAGAAATGGAAGAGGGGGGGGAAAGATCTAAGTTTAAAGTGTTCAGTGTGCTGAAGATTGTCCCTTGAAATTTATTGTTGACAGAATGCACAGCCATGACAGCTTTTGTCAGTCTCCTTTTATGGATGTGGGCAAAGTCAACAATATTGTATTCCTGTTTTGCCGATGTAAACGCTATTACCAAACCTCTCACGAGGCTTTATCATATTTATTTTTAATTATGGTGTACTGTATAACATGCATTTCGTTTAAGGCTATTCAATGTCAAGGCTGATACTCTTTTTTCACATTCTAGTTTCATTCTTATCATTGTTTTCACCTGGCATCAAAGTACTAGTAACTTTATCATAGCTGAGCCTATCACATTACTTTGCTACTTAAACTGAATTTGCAGGTCTTTGAAACCAGCTTGTCTGAGAAAGCTGCAGTCTAGACTTTGTATGTACTGCCCTCTAGTGCTCAAAGAGAGTTGTTGGAAAGGGTCAAATCATTTCTTTCCCAATTGTTGGGAACACAAGTTCAAATCAAAGATAAAACAAATTAAAACAAACTATTTTGTGAAGGGGGGGGGGTACCATGAGGTCACCGAGGTCTAATAAAATGATGCCACACAGCTCATTGACTCTCACTTTATTACTGAAATGTGTCATATCTCAAACAATATTTTCAATTTTACATAAGTACACATGTGAAAGTCACAACAAAAGGAAATAACTTAAAGGCAAAAATACCAAATTCACAAATGGGATGTATCCAAATAGCTTGTAAATATCGGTTAACCTGAGACCTTTTTTTCACTGAACAATGTATTTAGCCATTCAACAAACACAGTTATGAACGGCTGACCCCTCCCCCCTTTTTTATTTTATCTTTATGATGTAGGCCACTTGATGACCAGTCTGGACTGACTGCAATAACTTGAAACAGTGTAACACTTTCAAGATTCTGCATAACATAAGCAGAGTCCTGAATACTGTCTGAATGTACAGTCCAGAACATCACATGACAATTTCACACAAAAACAGAACCCCAAAAGATTTGGTACATCTTTTACAGCATATTTGATTTGAGGCACCAATAACACAATTCATAACCCTCGGCTATTTCAAAAGCACAAAGAATACCACAAAACCCTGTTTTTAGGTTGGATCTGGGCTTGTAAATATCAAGCATCTCCAAGAAATACTCAGCCCAGATTGTGTTACCTTGAAGTTGTGTACCACATCAACTTGACCTGAGCAGTAGTTGGTCAGCAGTGCCAGGTAAAACTCTTGTAGTTTGAGGGACTTGACAAATATAAATCTTGATTCCCCCCCCCAAAAAAGACATACGTCTATCCAGTGAAACAACTCAAACTCAGAGTCTGGCTCTAGTTTTGATGCAACTAGCTACACAGGCTCAGCAGACATGATAGCTACAGCAGCTTTACAAAAATAACAGTGTCAAGTCTAGAAAATGAGGTAGACCACTTTAACTTACAGTCAAGCTTGTTACTGTGGCCTGTTTGTAAACCACTGGGCCAAAGACATCAAGTTATTTAATAGAAAAACCCCACCCTTCAGTGCTTTGGAACAGAAAAATAGAATAGTGCTTAATTATTACTGCCTGCACATCAACAATAACTGGACAGGGCAGCATATTTTCACACAAATTAATTTTTGAAGATTTCTTTTTTTAACTCATTACAAATTGTATATCTACTGCAAACTTACCAATATGATATTTAAATGTTACCCCACATACAAACTAAATTATGTCATAGACATGTATCTGAAGATCAGTGTGGGTCAACTATGGATTGAGCAACAGCTCCAAAAGAAAATCAGAGTGCACCCCAGTGGAAAAAGGTGGTCTGCACTGTTTCTCCAATACAAAAACAGCAGTACATTGAGGTCCGGAGCTCTGAAATGTCTGTGCAACACTATTATTCTTCTGAGCTGAAATAAATGAAATTAAAGGAGCCTAGACCCTCCTTTTTGAGCACAGACCACCTCTTACTTTATACATAAATTAAACCCATCGTCCAACTGAGTTCTCCAAAAAAAAACGTAGCAGCACACTTGAAATCTAGAGGTAGAAAAAGATGTTTTCATGTATTTGAAATATATAACTTAAGTCAAATCAAGTAGTAACATAACATGTGAGACATCTCATATTCTGGTTAGGGTCAGGTAACCAATAAGGCAGTCTAATTTAATTTTATGAACTACATTTACCTTTTAGCTTGTGCCATTTTAGGTACTTTTGTCAGTGGTTCCATAGCTTTGATTAGGGAATGGGCCGGAGTGGTCTCTCCTCTGCAGGTTGGGCAGAGCGGGTAAGTGTTGGTAGAGCGTAGTTCTGCTCCCTGAGAAAGACAGTATCAACATTAAATCTACAAAGTACTAAAATATACAGATATAAAATACTTTGTATAGAACTTGACAAAAAAAACCCCGATACTGCTGAAAGTCATTCCCATGAGCCAGCTAACCAAGTACATACCTGCTCTTGGGTTAGCCATCCCTGCATGACTGGGGTTTGTTGGTGTGATATGATAGAGAGATGTCAGCTCCCTGGGGGAGTAGTTGCGCAGGAGGTTGATCATGTTCCACTCGGCGTCCATGCTGCCTCCAATGGCTGCAGCTGGAGCCATTACAGGACCCAAGGTCTCAGAAACAGTGGAAGGAGATGACCCTTGTGAAGTGGTTTTCAGATTTCTCCCTGAAATAAGCAGCCTGTTGGACCCATCCCCCGCTGGCATTCTGAAGCCAGGTTTCTCACCAGAGTCCGTTTCCCTGCCTGGAGCCATAGAGTACTTTAATCTCTTGTTGGAGGGTTCGCCTAAGTCCATCTGGGGAAGGCTCCCAAACCGGCTGCTAAGGCAAAGCCTGGCAGCATCTGACTGCCAAGTGACACCAGGTCTCACTGGGTAACTTCTCAGACTGATTCCCATTCTGTCTGATGGGCCAAGTCTGTCCATTACATACTTGCTGCTGGTGCTGGATTTCTTCATGAGCTCTGTATAGCTACTGGAGTCCTGATTGACATGTGGATCTGTCTTTGGTCTGTATTGCTGGGTCTCCTGGACAACCTCACGTCGGGGTACATGGATAGGGGACTGTCCCTGAGCATGAGGTGGGTTAGTGGAGGGTGTCTTCTCTTGTGGTTTTGCAGGTTGTGGGGTTGGAGACTTGGTTCGACGAGGATGGCTCCTGTCAATCATAGGGAGCGGGGTGACATCTTTTCCATCGAGGGCAGGGGGGCAGCCAGTGTACCGTTTCTTTTTCAGACTGCCTTTGAAGCCATTCATTTTAATAATGTCTGACTTGTCTTTATGAGTCAGCTTTTTGTGCATAATCAAAACCTCTGGGTACAGGGTTTTATATGCACAGAATGGGCAGGCAATAGGAATTAATGCATTTTTAGGTTCTGAGCTGGCAGGGATGGAGAGAGACACTTTTAAGGACAGATTCAATGGGGCCTCAGAGCTCTCTTCTTTTTCCTTCTGTTCCATCTTGCGGTTAACAGGTATGGGGCATTTTATGACCCCACCATCAGTTGGGGAGTAAGCAGGCGTAGCAATTAATTTCTCATACTCAGCATTCATTTGGACGAGTGGTTTGCCAAGCTTGCATCCTGTGTCGTCAAATCTGTCTTCTGTTTTTTCAGAGAATTTGGGTACAGGCACCCAAACTTTGGATTGGTTTGGGGCAGGTTTTCCATTGTTATTTCCACATTCATTATCATTAGGAGAGGGCGCTAAAGGCATAGGTCGGCTGGGGATCTCTATGCAAGGTCTGTCCTTGTGACGCCGATCCAGGTGATATTTCAGTGAAGTCTTTTGGGCTGCAGCATAATCACAGTACACGCACTTGAATGGTTTTTCACCTGAAACAAAATAACTCATTAGCCTAGTTCAAAATATAATTTCAGTCACACTGATAGACCTAAAACCAAAAGAATTTTAGTTAATTCAAGCAGTCCCATTTTTATAAATGAATCATTAAGCCCAATATATTGTTTAACATACCTGTGTGAGTCCTTAGATGAACAGTGAGGTAATAGGTTGACCGGAATGTTTTGCCACAGTAACTGCATTCTTTTGATCTGACTTTTGATCGTTCAAAACCATCTTCACCTTTGAAAAATAAATAAATAGAATGAAATCTCAAGTCTTTATGCAGAAGAATCAAGCATGTCAAGGGACCACAATGAACAGCAGAGGGAGCACTTGTTGATTTAACTAAGTTAACTTTGAATGAAATTCAGTTTTTAATGTCTACTGTTTGGTGTGTTTATGTATCACCACCAAACGTCCCTCGGACGGGTGGAATGCGCCCAGACAGCGGTCACAGGAGGGGGGATATTGTCACCAAAGGGGGTTTAACGTCACAGGAGGAGGTACTAACTTGTTAACAACAAGTCTACAAAATTTCGTGAAGATTGAAGTGAAAATGAGCCCACAGTGATAGCTCAAAG
>CABFOS010001623.1:1510-17888 GCA_900660315.1 Diretmoides pauciradiatus | reverse complement strand
ACAGGTGATCATTAAAGCATTTAGAGCATGCATTTCCACCGACCGAGTCTTCACTGAATTAAATAACGTAATTACACACAACAGATGTGAAAATCCAGCACGGTCTGCCTGCCAACTGTGAAGGTGGGTGGGTATTAGATATAGTGGTCCTGGCTCACTGGAGTGAAATTCTCCTCCTGGTCGGTGGATTGACGACAAGATCATCTTTCCCTCATAGGCAGGAAATCAAATCTGCAAGCTGCCTCAACAGGAAATTAAAGTGAACAACATGGTTTAGACAAAAGCCCACAAGCCCGCAGCCTACCCAGATTCTCCCAGTAATCCCAACCAGGGACAAGGCCTGGCAACACTTTAGGATGTCCATACAGTGAAACACTCCTTAGGCCCATCCAGTCTGCAGATAGAGAGTAATCAGAGTCAAACACCAGATATGCTTGAGTAAATAATACCTGTTGGGAAACCAGCCAGGCCATTCTACTTCAAACACACGGGAAAACTGTAAGTCTACATCCTCTTGTCAGGCTTATCAGGGCTCATTTTGTTTATATTCCTCCTCTTGCTTTTCTAAACATGGTCAATACCTCCCAGTATTTATTAGCAGGAAACAGTTTGGCTCAGCAGCCAGAAAACTGTGTTTATGTTCCATTGAGAAAATTCAATTCAAACATTGTGTCAAAGCCCCTTGTCGATATGCTGGCGTACACACAGCTGTCCATCATAGTCCAGATGAGCTGTTCGTGAGTGCAAAGTGCAAGTGCAAAGCAATAAAAAAGTAGAGTTGTAATACTATAATATCTGAGTTGGATGAAAAACTGAAGAAAACAGTGAAGCTTTGAAGCGACTGGTTCACAGTTAACAGTTACTGAAGCACTGAAGCTTTCAACACACTGATAATTGCACATGAACAGAACATGCCATCAATTCCTTGAACATTTAAGATGTTCAATGTCAACACTGAACCTAAACACATTTCTCTACATCTGTGGCTGCTTCAGCTGTGATGCACTATAGGCTGCTGGGTGGATGAGTTCATCCTTATACACAAAACACTTTTAGGTGCATTATATAACATGTAAGCTATATATGTGTATGTGTAGTCAGGATAAGGCTGAAATTCTCTTGCTCTCCTGGGAACCAATTATAAGTTTCAGTCCTCTACTTGTGAACTGAGCCTCTTCATGACGTTCAGTGTCACAGCGAGTCTCAGTTCAACTACCATTCCTTGTCATTTCATTCTTTCAGCATGAACAACATCCCGGCCTACCACTTTAGGGCAAAGTATAATCTGTCTGAAATTCTTTGGGCATGACTATGAGATTTCTAACGTATGCCCTCTCTTCTCTGCTGACGGTCCCTGTGGGATCTTACGTCTGACTCTGTTGCCAAGGCTAATTGCTAGTTAGGAGCTGTTCCAATAAGTATCTCTAACCCACTCTTACTGGCAACTACTGAACGAGGATGTTCTCTTTAATTCCATGGGCACAGGGTTAGAGTTAGACTATGGTAGTGTGCAACCAGCAATCAAGACCCCTTTGGTCTTATAAAAGTGATCAACACTGAACCTCAACACATTTTACTACATCTGTAGGTGACGATGTAGGCTGGGTGAATGAGTTAATCCTCATACACAAAGTGGTGGCGATGCTATTTTTAGGTGCATTAATGTATTACTGTACATGTAATCAGTCTGAGTAAGAAATGATCGTGCTTTTCTGGGAACCAATTATCATTTTTTTCTTGTCTCCATTGTTTTTTTCTATTGCTGTGTGCTGCTTCAGTCCACCTCTACCAGGTCAAGGCTCTAGCTGGGGGTTTTCAGTGTCCTGTAGCCTTTCACGCGCTTCTCCTGTCCATGAAATCTGGGTCTACACCTAACCTACATCTAAATAACTTCATTTTCCCGTATTGCAAATTCAGTAAAGCTTACATTGATTCCTACATTGATTCCTGAAGTGTTCTGGATGGGGGATGTACAGTATGTGCGATTGTGGTGTGGTGGTGAGCCATGTCGGGCTGGGCTGTGGCGAGCTTGGCTGCACAACGGAAACCAGCCGTCTTCTACATCCTCCTGCACTTTCTCAGCAGCCAGCCTCTGTTCAGCAGGACCTAATGGGGCTTGGCTGCCTGAGAGGCCTCTGGCTGTACTGTCGACAGCAGGACGACAATTGCATTCGTGTAACAAGTGTTTCCCTAATTGAAATCCGTTATTTATTGAACTTACATTATTGCTGGAGTGTGGCTGATTTCTTTGGGGCAAGTAGTTCATTTGTCAATTAATAAGCCTTGTTTGAGTGGGTACTTGTCGACTTCAGAGAGGATTATCTTGTGCTGGAAATCAGTTAAATAGGTTCAGAGAGGCTTGAACGTTCCCTGAGAATAGATGACGGAAACTCAAAGCTCTCTGCTGTGTTTGCTGATGTGGATAGAAGTACATTTTCATTCTATTTCCAAGGCCAAATAATAATCTGGGATTTGTGTCTGTCTGTTTGTGTGAACAGTCCCAATGTCCCCTGGAAAGTAGACATAGGTGTGTTTGGGTATTGGGGACAATACTGCTCATGGTGATCTTCCAGGGAGCAACACAAACTCGTCCACCTTAACGCCACACTTGCCCAGCTGGTATACATACTGGTGGAAATCACACCTTATGAATAGATTCCAGAGAGTATTCCCCCCTTCACACTTCTCTGGTCGTCTTTCCACTGAGAGGGACGTCTGAAGTCCACAGGCGATTGTATTTAAGTACAAAAAAATAGACTCAGCCCTCCAGTGGCTCCAATGGTTCCCAGGAGGCCACTAGCTGTGGCACTGGCCTCAGCTCAGTCTGCTGACACAGTTGTGCCTTCACACACGTAATGCACCCGGTGAGCAATTGAGCAAATAATAAATGAAAACACAGAGCGGGCTGCAGTCTGGGCCTGTGTCAGTTGAGGCGGACAGGGGCTTAGAGGGGGTGTGGAGGGTCAGCTGCTTTCTCAGAGCGATCCTTTTCACTCGGGCCTCCAAAGTCAACATTCCAGCCAACCTGCAGCCATCAGGATGCAGTCAGAGTGAAAGGGAGAAGGAAATGGAGAGAGAGAATGACAAAGAGAATTGGTGGAGATGGAGACCACCCCCCCACCGGACACACAGACACACACACACACAATAAAAATATATATATAAGGTATCACAGGTTTGGCTTTCCCTGCTCTGGAGGCCCACATTCATCTGGGCAGACTTCATCAATTACCTCTAATTAACCAGATGATGGTCCGGTGAGCAGAAAATGAAGGAGGCGATTAATCAGTCACAGCACCTCCATCTCCTCTGCTCAACCTGAGGGCTGGGGATGTGAGTGAAAGCGCTCCCATGTTTCCCATCCTCTGCCCAGACCCTGAACCTTTACGTAATATATTGCACATCCAAACCATCATGGTCCACAAACAAGAACAATATAGACTAGGTTGCACTGGAAATATCCACCAACTCACCTGACAGACCTGGTGAGTTACATTAATGGAGGAAACATACGCTATTCCACATGCATATATGCTGGATCGCTCATTTGCGAGGGGGTAAATGAATGCACCAGAGAAATGATTGCCTTGATATACTCTGCACAGACTCCTAGATCCCATCTTTTCTTAGATGAAGTGAATTTACTGCCTCTGTTGAGGTGTAACTTTTTTCTTTCCCGTGTCATGCATCGTCTGAGGATGAGTTACTGGCGGTTTGGAGAATGACGTAATTGTGGAAAGGTCCTGGGTGCAGTCAAACTTGTAATTCAGTGAGGAATTTTTCATCTGGTCAAGGCTGGCTGGGCTCTCTTTATAAATAAAGTTAAAAGAGGAGAGGAAGTATTTTCTAGTGAGTAACCTAGGCATTCATGCAACACTACATAAATACCCTTACACTACTTTATAATCCAGATAATGATTCACAGGTCACATTTTCTTAATGTTTACAATATAAATATCTACAAAGGAGAACACATTGAGCATGAAATAATTTGAGCTCTGTGTTCTGTGTTCTTGGGACCATTCAAGGACTGTTCACGGGTCAGTGAGAAGGTTAAATCTCCCAAACCATAAGCCTCAATTCACTCAGTCCCAATCACTGTCTTTTCTATTAAGCCTAATTAAAATATGCCCATGTCCTGGACCTGAATGTGTCCAAGACATTAGCAGTAAAGCTACTCATATCAACACATCTATATCCAGCATAGTCAGTGGACCCTGCATAGTAAGAGTGCATACTACTGTAGTCCAGTAGGGCTGCAACACTCCATCACACATGCAGGTATACTACTTGTATGCATTACAAGTCAGCTACTGCTATTATCAGTTCTGCTTGAAATAGGAGTCTGGATTGTGCTTCAGTGGTATGGGCTCCCTCCATGTGTTCTTTATTACCCCATCTTCAGAGGTGATTTATGACTCTCACACAGGCCCCTCTTCTGAGCCGTTAATATCTACCCAAGATAAAAGAAAATCCCGGCTTTATTACCCCGGCTGTGTGTGACTGTTTACACAGCAGACGGCCTCACTAGGGAACTGCAACAAGGCCTGCTTCAGGTATCTGATTTGCCTTCTCTGAGGCAATAAACTGTTCCATATGCATGTATCATCCTTGAGAAATAGCAATGAAGGACCAATAATGTATTGAGAAACACTATCTGTTGAAACACAGACACCGCTGGTATCTGTTGCTGATTTTGATGGTAGACAATCCATCCTCATGGCTGATGCTCTAATGAAATGAATAAATTAAGCACCCATCCTGCTAGTCTGAAATGCTTCACATCAGATTTATTGATCAGTTTGTAGGACAAGCCCATCTGTCCTTAGCTCAGTATATTCTGTCAACTTTAGTGCTTCCTTGTATACAATTGGTACGCAGCAATTAACAACGGTTTGCCTATAGCTCCACCGTGTGGTGAGAATGATTATAGCACAAACCATAGAAGCGTTTACCAGACATCAGCAGTGTTTTCAGAATAAGAAAAAAAGGAATTACACATTATTAAAATGATTTAAATAACTTATTTTGAAAGTCTTGTCACGTCAAGGCAATGACCAAATGAGTCTATTACAGTATCACATTATTTTATTAGCCAGTACAGTTTAACTGTGTTGTAAGTCTCTGTCTTACTACAAACCAAAGAGTGAATTCCAGAGTTTACACACTAGACATCAAAAAGGAGACCTTTTAGATACCTACTGACAGAGGTCGGTGAATTCGTCAAACCATATATAGCATATTTTTATTAGTGTAGATGATAGTGTCTAAATAAATCACTTATGGGCACCTTTAATTTACAGCGCGTCTTACTACATTCTTGCCACACAGCCAAGAAAACAAATTGTATGACTTGAAACAATAGTAAAATAACACTTTAACCACTTCGACCCAGAGGATCTGCAACATCATTGAACAGAATACAGAAACAGAAAACATCAGTAACTGTGAAATGACATTGTCTTAAGTACGTGATATTTACTATAGTTGTAGCATGCGGGTAAATAGGTAAACACTATCATCAGTGGAAAATGACATTGATGAAGCTGCATCAGCTAAGAAGCGGAGGGGAATTGTTTGTTTTTTGTCATTTCTGATTCTGCTTATCAATTTGATTCCTTATCAGTTCTTTATACAGTTTATCATGATAATTTTTGTCACAAATGCTTTAAAACAAAAGGCTCCTTATAATCCATATATTGTATATTATATTTAGACTAACAGCAGCTACTCTCACTCTCTATTATGCATTAACAGCTATTTGCTAGATCCAGTGAATAATAACCGCTTGTGATGCCTTTGTGATTGCATGAAGGCCACTGATCTAGGTTAAAATCACACAAAACAATAAATAAGACTAATAGTGCACTTTGACAAAGTTCAAAAGGGACTCAGAAGGGATGAAGACCCCCTTACCAAACCTTGCCACCACTCTGGACAGTCTGTACTTCCTAAGAGAGGCATAGGGGGGTGCCATTGCTTATATATCTAAGAAAAATATGTACTTGTATGACATATTCCTTAAGACTTACTAATTTCCGTGCTAAAAAATAAAGCAAATGTGTGTGATTTTTCACTGACATTGTGCATCAATGCTGTTACTTGAGGATGAGAAGTGTTCAAATATAACTGCAGTACTGGGAGACCGCAACATTTTCTCACATTACACAATACTGATGTAAATGCTTCATTAACCGTGAGACATTTAGCAAAATTAAGCCAAGTTAAACTTTACAGCACTTGTCAGTTGGTTTGCAGTCGGCCATGGCTTCATCTAGCTTCGAAAATTGAGCAGCAAGCAGAGCAAGGCTATATAATCATAGTATATTGCACAATGTAACTGATGATGCAACTGACGCTCAGCAAAACTATACTGTAAGACAAGTGCATTTAAATTGTGTTCTTAGGTATCAATAAGCAGAATCAGAAGTCTTTTTTATATTAAATGAATCCCAGTTGAAATAAACGAGTTCAAAGAACACAACCCTAGGACTCTGGGACTAATTGAGAATAAATTGTGAGAAACTGTGTATTCATGTTCTCAGGGGGCAAGTGGTCCCAGACTCAGCTCTACATGGTGTGTGAGCCAGATGGCCTCAATATTGGTATCACCAGCCTCCTCGCTCGGCCTGATGGGAGCCGCCAGGTTGCGGAAGTCGTGGCGGATCTTAAACGACACGGTGACCTCCGCATCCTCCTCCTTTTGAGGGATCACCTTGATGAAGAAACCAATCTTATTGGATTTCCTGAAGGCAACAACACTGGGGGAGAAAGAGAGAATTAAGCATTACTACACAAACTGGATTTATTCATGTGTGTGTGTGTGTGTGTGTGTGTGTGTTGGTACGCATACTTACTCCGGGTCATCCTGGAAGTCCTGAGGTTCAGCCAGCTCGTCGTACTCAGCAGCAGCATCCTTTCCTGCTAAGACCAGCTCCTTGGTGGGGACCATTACCTACAATAAGAAGAAATGAAATAATAATATATATCAAAATATGCCTTTCGGTTGTTGACCATGTTAACATAGTGTCTTGCAAAAAGGTGTTTTAAAGAGAGTTGAAGTATTTGTTGACGTGGCTCTTAGTTCAGCTACACTGCCATACCTTGTTGAGACTGAGCTTGGTAGCAATAACCGAGGCTCCAGTTAAACCAGTAGTTGTCAGTCTCAATAAGCTTTACCTGAGGTTTGATGAACTTAGTAAAAGAAACAAAAAAAAAACACTGAGCTCAGAAAAAGTCTCCTGTCCACTTCCCTCTGTGTCCCTTTGTTGAGTGCAGGGTGGTTAGCTTCTTTAGAGGCTACAGTAAAAGTCCAGGTCCTGATGGGATAGGTGCCCACCTACTCATCTCAGGCACAGTTCCAGCTTTGGAAGCAAATCTTTCAGCAGACTCCTTGGCTTGAATACGTGGCTAACATCGGCGTGTCTCACCCATGGGATAAAGTTTATTGACAATTTCAGTATCTTTTGGAACGGCAAAGACCGCTTCAGACCCGATGGGGTTCATCCAAACATCACTGGATTCAGACTACTTGCTGCCAGCCTACGTCAGGCTGTTGGAACACCATTACCCAAACAAGATAGAGGCAAAGGACAGCGCACACAGGCAGACAGCCTCTATCTCTCCCCCTCACCTGACCCTCTGCTCCACATTGTGGGGGCGGCAGTAGCTCAGGCAGTAGAGCAGTCGCCTGGGAATCGGAAGGTTCCCGGTTCGAGGCTCCTCCCGGTAGCGTGTCGAAGTGTCCGTGAGCAAGACACTGAACCCCTAACTGCTCCTGACGAGCAGGTTGGCGCCTTGCATGACTCCTCGCCTTGCAAGATGACTTTTCAATTACTTTAAACCAAATTTCCATGACCAAAAATGTTGTGAAGTATCAGTGTATACATGAAAAAGTGAGGATAAAATGTAGTATTTAAACTAAAAATGAGAATTCCAATGCATACACCTTAAATGACACAAATGAATTATATTTTGAACGTTATGTAATTTATTTAAAAAACATTATTATTTTAAACAACATGAACACATTTATGAAACAAATTTCCATGACTTTCCCAAACCTTTAAGGATTTTATTTTTTTAAAGCACTTTTCCAGGCCTGGAAATAACATTTATCAAATTCCATAACTTTTCCAGGTTTTTCACGACCGTACGAACGCTGTGCATGGCTGCCGCCGCCGTCGGTGTATGAATGTGAGAGTGAATGGGTAAATGTGAAGTGTAAAAAGTGTAAAAGCGCTTTGAGTGGTCTTTAGAAGACTCGAAAAGCGCTATGAAAATACAGTCCATTTACCATTTACATCACCCAAGGCATTCAGAGGATGTCTCTGTCTCAACCAGGGACCCAACGACACCACACTCACCAATCAAGGAGATAGTTAAAGCTGCCACGCTGAAGCTCACTCAAATTGATGGACTATTACAATAACTACAGACATCGTCACTCAGGTGTCTACCAGAGATGAGACAGACCCCACGCTGCTTCTTTAAACATACTGGTCAAACACATCGTAGCAATCACAGACCATCTGGTACCTGTCACCTTTCCTGTCACAGAATCCCTACAGCTGAAATCAGCTATTTTTAATGTCAGATCATTGCTTAATGATCTGACATAATGATCAAATTCCTTTTTTTGATTGAAAGGAATTTGAATTCTATGTTTTTAGTTGAGACGTGGCTAAACAGCACTACTGGTGTTGCAACACTGATAGAGGCTTGTCCTCCAAACTATCATTTGTATCGGTCAGTCAGACAAAACAGGAAAGGAGGAGGGATTGCAGCCATTTTCTCTACAGTTTGTGTGTAATGACATTGACCTGGGTGAATCTACACCATTTGAATATCTTGCTCTTGAGCTCAAAGCATTCATCATTACATTATATCAGCCACCAAGAGATTCATCACTATTTCTACAGGAATTCTCAGAGCTCATCTCACTTGGTATCACTAGATATGACAGATTAATCCTGAATGGAGACCTGAATATTCATATTAACAAAAAGAATGACTCCAAAGCTTATGAATGCACTGGACAGCTTTGAACTCACCCAACATGTAAATGAAGTCACTCGTCAGCATGGTAACACTCTAACAACAGGGTTAAATGTTGATAATGTTTCAGTATTCGAATGACCGATTTCTGACCATCACTGTGTTTTTTGATGCCAACCTAATCTCAACAAAGACTAAAAGGGAATTTTTGGTTCAACAGAGATTCTTTCTGAAGCAAAGTTCTTTAATATTATGAGATCATCTGAGCCATACAGTTATGACTGTTCTTTAAATGACATGGTTGAAAATTTGAATACCTTGTCATCTGCTTTAAATACTTTTGCTCCACTAAAGGTTAAAAAGAGGCTGACTGACAGAATCTCCCCATGGTTAAACAGTAATAGTGTTAAGGAGATTAAGAGAATCTGTCGGGCAGCTGGAGGAAAGCTACGTTTACAGTTCCCTGTGTATACAAAGAAGCCATGAATGCCTATAACAAAGCAATATGTCTGGCAAGAACGGATTACTTCTCCAAGATTATTACAGACAACGCTGGAAACTCTAGAATATTATTATCCGCTATTGAGCAGCTACTCAACACTGCCCCCACCCTTCAGCAGTTCTCTGCATCAAAATGTGAAGAACCCGCATTGTTCTTCAATAACAAAATAACCTCAATTAGAGCCAGTATTACTCCTGATGTACAGTAACAGATGACCTCAGCAAACCCTGAAAAAAAGATGTAACCATGGGAAAATTCACCTGTATTATATTAACTGGGCTTTGCAAGACTGTCACGGAGTGTAACTCCACCTCATGTATTGTATCCCACTTATGCACTGCTGCACTTCTTTTTATTGTACATTAACTATTAACTATGGCACTCTATCCCTGTTTTTAGGTTCATTTTATGTCTATTTTTATGTGAAGCACTCGGTGCATGTAATTTTTTTACTGTAA
The DNA here is from genome assembly GCA_900660315.1 of Diretmoides pauciradiatus. Taxonomy (NCBI): domain Eukaryota; kingdom Metazoa; phylum Chordata; class Actinopteri; order Trachichthyiformes; family Diretmidae; genus Diretmoides; species Diretmoides pauciradiatus. The sequence continues at coordinate 7,931 of CABFOS010001623.1, read as the reverse complement.
AGGACTTTAAGCTGCATTTTTTTGTATGAAAGGCGCTATACAAATAAAGTTTAGTATTATATTATTATTGTCTCATGTGCAGAGCAGTTGGGTCATTTTTTAGCTATATCTTTCAGCTGTCACCAGCAGAGGGCGCTGTTTCTATGGAAATGTTCTACTGTGGTGTCTGTTGACAAGATTAGCCACTCCCTTGGCACTCAAAGGATAGTTTACATGCACATTGTGTTTGTGGATGGGACACCACAGGTGAACATGAATATTCTGTAACTGGTTTATTCTTGGCACGTAAAAGTAGCCAATGACTACAGGCCACAACAGAATTTAACTAATTGCGGATACTAATTCATTACAAATATTTGTACATCAAACATCCGTGACAGCTGTGCCTCTCTTGTCTCACAAAGCTCCAGGATGATCCCACACGGCCTTGTTTCATAATGAATGAATTAGGGATGTTAATGATGATCGATTACTGATTGTTAAGAATTTGATCAATCTAACATTGGCAGCCTATCGATTAAAAATATTAATTGGGGTTGGTCCTATGAACGATGTCATCATCCATCGCCGACGGCTGTCCCAACATCAGCAATGTCTGTTTATAAAACCAACCTATACAGCTGCTCGCCACGCCGCACCGCGCTCATTCATTCGTTTGACTGATATGTATATGAGGAGAGCGGAGCTTTGAAAGCATGAAGCACGGAGCGACGAGTTAGCTTAGCTTAGCTTAATTGTCTGAACAACAATAACCCATAAAATTACAATTCAGCACATTTAAACAAAAACTACCAACAGCCATAGTCCTTACAACCTGAACTCACGTGTTGTCACAGGTTAGATGGTCAAAATTAGAAAAATAACAGCTTCAATCCCTGAAGAGCGACGTTAGCATTGTAGCACTATAACCGCTACTCTGACAATGGACATATGTAATGTATAGGAAAGGTTTCGTCTGAGGCTGTTTGGAAGGAGACCTGAGACCTGACAACTTTTGGCCAATAACTGAAGGATTTTAATCAGAGGAATGATGCTGTTTACTGTGAGACATGAGAGCTGATGAGGAACGATGCCGTTTCTCCAAGGTCTGTGGATGTCCTAGTGTAGTGTAGTTAAATAGGCATATGAATCGTCTTTATTCATCTGGTGGTGGTGGTAATTGTGTTGATGATTTGTCTTGATGCTTGCCTGCATCGGCACCTTGCATTGGCAACAGACTGTTGCTGTGCCAGTTTTATGACTCTATGTAATGTACTGGATACTTTCTCAGGGGGAAATTGCTGATTGGGACAAATAAAGTTAAAATTTGACTACCTTGGCAGTGTTGTTGATATCATCTGGGTCCCCCTCCTCACAGGTGACCAAAGTGACGCGGGTAATGTTCTCCACTGGGTTGGTCAAAGTCAGCAGCACTTGGCTTTCCTGAATATACAGGATGGGGAAACAAAGAATATTGTTTAACCGAAAGTCTGGTTGAGTAGCTCACTAACAAGGCAGTGCAGTGCTGAAAGGGGAACTGTATTAGATTTTGATAGAATATTTCAATCCCCTTGGAACTACAATAGCATTTCTAATGGACGACTATTGGCAGTTTCTCAAAGTTCAGTACCAGTGTGAAATATGAAATGTGAATAACCATGACCCTAAAAAAAGGCTTAGTCTGTGATCAGGCCGCTCTGAAATTCCAGTGCAGTCCTTGAAGGCACTACAATGATGGATAATTTGTTTGAAAAGAATGTTACATATTCAAACACTGAGGTTAAGATCAATTAACATGAAAATTATGCATTCATATCATAAGTCAGACACGTCAGAACAAATGAAGACACTGACCTTCATGTACCGGAGATTTGGAATGGACATAATTCTCACTTCTGGGATATAACTCCTGTGGGATGAATATAAAGCAAGCCAATCAATACACTTTGAGAGTAAAAACGCTCAATCTGGACTTTTACTATTTCAGTGCTCCTTAAAAAAAAAAAAAAGTAAAAATGAGGGTTAAATGGTATAATCAAAACGGACTAGAATTTGATGACCGATACTCACACAGCCACCAGCTGAATTTTGAACTTTATTGAAGTAGGATTGAATTCTGGTTTGCTCAAATTGTGCTCACATTTCTGAAAGAGGAAATGAAAAGAAACATCTCAGTGTAAATTTGATCTACAGAACATATTATAAGTAGTATAGGAAGTAGGGGTGCAAGAAATCAATATTTTCTTTAAACAATTACACATTCCCATTGCTTAACAAGTTCTCTTCTAATTGCTTTGTAGTGATTGAGTGTATTTTTAAAGATGCTAGGCTATCCCCAATGTTTCTGTATTACGAAGCGATGTATTCATAATAATTGCCTAATACAGTAATAATACAAAGGGAACTTAGGCTACCTTTATTCTTTATTTGGTTCCCCATTAGCTTCCACAAAGTGGTCACTAGTCTTACTGGGGTCCACACAACAATAAAAACTTTTAAAATCACATACAGTTTGAAATCACATAAAATAAACAAGAAAATGCCACATAAATTCGAACACAAATGAAATGACTCTGCACATAAAACAAAAATGTCAGTAACTCTTAATATAATGGAAACAAATACTAAATTGTATTTGATATATATAGAAAAAATACATATATAGAAAAATGTAGTGAATTTTAAAACTATGAAGCAATTTTGGATTAGAATAGTTTTCTTAACGCTTATGATTTATTTAAAGAGTAATTCTTTAACCCCTAATAAGAATGTAAAGGCTTTGAGTGGTACTGACCCTGCAGCGCAGCGAGCGCTTCATCAGGAGGTGCTTGTGTTTGGGGTGGAGCTGAGATGCACCCGCAGGCTGAAAGTCAGGCTGCAGCAGCCGTTGACGCAGTGTGGTCACTAAAAGAATGCCACAAGACATATTAAACCCAACCCCTCAAGCAAAAGGGTATTTGGAGAGCTACAACGCATTATATCCTCATTCCAGTACAAAGACAACAAACATGGGAAGCATCTATAAGCCACTGCCATATGCTGGGCCTTACCATAGCACAGGTCATAAGTATACATCTACATTGCATCATAAATTGTGGACAAGCTCTTACCCTCTGGTAGGCTGATGGGCCTGGTATAGCAATCTTCAGGCAAGGGTTCCACCTCATCAAGGGCCTGAGCAGGTTCAATATTGATCTCCTTCTGGTCCTCCCCCTCTTTAAGACTGGTGGAGTAAACATATAGTGCCATCAACAAACTGTCATGTCTTTAATTAATGGTACTGAACGTAAACTGAATGTACACTACAATGTAAAGTATACTGAGGCTTGCAGTGTGTTTTGTTGACAATACTCATTTAACTAAAACATAATTTAAATTTCTATATGTCATATTGAACATGCACAAAATGCACTCACGAGAGGCCAGCCAGACTTGATATGGGAGCTCCAGACCTCTGCCTCTGCAGTCTGGTTCCAAGGCCATACTTTTCCTGAATGAGAAAAAAAGGAACATAGGTCAGGTTTTCTACCTTCTGTGTACTAATGAGGACTCAAGACAATTTGTGAAATTGCTTAATCTAAAGAGAATGTTTTAGACTTTACTTTTAACACTGGGTCTCTGTCCTCAAAAGGGAATTTAATAAAGGGAATAAAAATAAATGCCATCTGTTGTTAAATTAAACAACAAAACAAGCCAAAAACAAGAGCTTTTCTGACCAGGATAGTGGGAGAGAATCAGCTGTCTGACAGACTCTTTGAACCTGTTCCAAACTTGAATAAAATGCTATTCCTTCTCTCCCTCTAACCCACAGAAAGGCTCGTATTGTGTGGATCAATCTAATTTACCCGAGGAGACATTCATGTGATCTGGGAGGTCACTCAGTTACAGATTAAAACAGAGACAGAGAAAAGGAGAAGACAGTGCTACGTACATGATTAGACTACCCAAGTTGTGAAAAATACAACTCACCACCACATGAATAGTGTGTTGCTGGGGGTGGGGGGGTAAAAACCAAAATATCAGTGCGCATAAGCAAAGAAAAAAGAGAGAATAAAGAACCAGGTGAAACCGAAGTTATTAAGCAAACATTAGTAGCAACTGGTGACATGCAACAGCAACAGAAATGCATCAGTGATGGAAAATAAATTTAGTTCTTCATGATCTTTCTACATCTAGGACAGGTTGGTTTACATTCCTGAGCATTAATTAATGCAGAAACAGCAGAAACCAGAGAAAAGGTTTGTTTGACCCCCCAAATCAAACAGCTCCATGGAGCAGTAGTTCTCAACCTTGTGCCATGGAAACCCAAGAGCTTTCAGGTTTTCATTCCGACCAAATACTACAGCATAAGTACCCCGCCAGCCGCCCACCCACAGTTGAAGATGTGCTAATCATACTTGGGCTGAGATGACACATGGTTGAGGACCACTGCCACAGAGGGTTTTTTTAAAGCAAATGTTGCTTTGCTTTATTGGGATATGGGTACAATTTATGTATCAAATAAATCTTTTACATCTAAAAGTGCAAATAAATATTCCACAAAGTTCCCCTCCAATTCACTATTAATGGAGCATCAGCAGGCTGTGCATCTCCATTACAGATTAGAATCTTTGTTTTCCAGTTTCTATTTTTGAGTTAAAGTACTAGTACACATTCACAAATATTACTTTAACAAGACTTGCCATGTTGTAAATTGAATAGTTTTCCATTTCATAAAAAGCTAGCGCTGTCCTGGATGACAGCAGGGTGAACTACTAACTCTCAGATGCCATTTGCACTGTCACAAATAATTGGTTTGTTCCATTTCCAATTTGTCTTTCCAAAAACAACTACCCCCAGGAGATCTAGCGCCACCTGAGATTCACTATTAAGCACTAGAGGGGGATCTGAAATTACTATTACTTATTATAAACAAACATGCATTCCACCATTTCATATTACTAAATATGCTATACAGTATATCCAATATATGAAAATATGGTTATATTGCACATGTCATGATCTTCCACCATTATTATTAGCACAGATGAACACCAAACTGTGACAAGCTTTCAAACTTTAGTGTACAATTCAGCACACATTCACATTTTGTTAATTAACATTACATTGTGAGACAAAAGCTGTTTTCATTCAGAAAGGTTAAAGAGCAAGGTGTGCAATGTTCAATAGTGTAAGAGGCTGAGTATCAAGAGCTCCAGTAAGTGCTGGGCTCAGAGGGTGCCGAATACCGAGTATGCCAGGGGCATGCATTGTCGTCTCCTGGCCAGCTTCTTCCTGTCTCTCTCCTGCCTCTCTCTTTGTGCCAGCTGCTGGAAATACTCTACCAGCTTGTTGATCTATAGGGAACAAAAACGCCATCCAGAAATTAGTCATATGGTGTTCTTTTAATAAGAGCAAACTAGAATGGGTGTAATACAGCCTTTGTTTTACACTGTTTTACATAGCATAGCCCACATAACTTGTGATCAGGAAACATGTGAACAACTCATGAGAGGCGAGATGACCCCAGGGGAGAACATACCCGCTGAGTATGAGGGTTCTCAGGCTCCTGCCATCCACCACTGGCTGGAGTGAACAAAGCACACCAACACAGGAGGCTTAGATAGTCATACGGAACAGATACAAACCATTAAAAAATTCTTCTGTAACTGAGCTGATGAGTGATTCTGGAATTATAACAGTTCTGACTCTGCTGATATTGCTCACTTTTATGTACAGTACTAGGTGGTCCAGCACCATGTTATATCACTGACTAGTGCAGGTTTTGTCAGCCTTACTCACCAACAGATTTGTCAGCCATGCCCACATCCCTGGACGTCCAACGACAGAAGCCACAGGCCAGGTAGTAGGCCTTCTTCATGGTTGTCTTGGTGGGATCATCAGGCAGAGGCGCTGGGATGTTGGTGGCCCGGGTGGACAGGGTGTGCATGCAACATGGGCAGTCGAAACAGTTGGCACACCTAGAATACACACATAATGAGGGAAGTTAGATGGGATGGCATGCAATGGAAAGATGCAGGCAGTTAAATAATGCACTATATGATATAATATAATACTATGCAATAGCTCAGTTGGTAGAGCAGTCGTCTGGGAATTGGAGGGTTCCCGGTTCGAGGCTCCTCCGGGTAGCGTGTCAAAGTGTCCTTGAGCAAGACACTGAACCCCTCACTGCTCCCAACGAGCAGGTTGGTGCCTTGCATGGTTGCCACCGCCGTCGGTGTGTGAATGTGAGAGTGAATGGGTAAAGTGTGAAGTGTATGAATTGTAAAAGCGCTTTGAGTGGTCTCTAGAAGACTAGAAAAGCGCTATATAAATACAGTCCATTTACCATTTACTTTGACAGGACAGATTTGGTGTCACACAGATCATGTGATGTTCAGGTTACAGGGTGGTCCCTCTTACCTCCCCCCATTTGTTTAAATTAAATATACTTAAACAAATG